>CAUYQU010025917.1:0-41250 GCA_963574635.1 Cheracebus regulus
GAGGAGATAGCATGGGGAGAAATGCCAGATATAGGTGAAGGGGAGGAAGGCAACAAATTACACTGCCACGTGTGTACCTATGCAACAATATTGTATGTTCTTCACATGTACCCCAAAACCTAAAATGCAATAAAAAAAAAAAATGAAAAAAAAAAAAGTGCTAATTTTATCAGATCAGGATCCCACCTTTATGACTTCATTTAACCTTAATTAAATCTTCATTCAACCCCACCTCCAAATACAGCCACAATGAGGGTTAGGGCATCAAATTATTAATTTTGGAGAGACACAAACATTCAGTCCATAATAGGTGGTTAAACCAAATTATTATAATAATAATTAGCAATATTGCTGTGGTTTGAAAGTTGGTCCCCTTCTAAACTCATGTTGAAATTTAATTGCCATTCTAACAGTATTAACGGGTGGGACCTTTAGAAAGTGATTAAGCCATGAGGGCCTCACCCTCATGGGTGGGATTGATGTTGCTATAAAAGCACAAGTTTGCTCCCTTCTTTCTCTCTTGTCCTTTTACCTTTCACTTTCTGCCATGAGAGGATACAGCAAGAAGGCCCTCACCAGATGCCAGCCCCTGAATCTTGGAATTTGCAGCATCCAGAACTGTAAGCCAATAAACTTCTTTTTGTTATAAATTACCCAGTCTCAGATACTCTATCATAGCAGCAAAAATGGACTATGGCAGTAGTATTAGATAATGATGTTTATAGAAATTCTTTTGTAATATTTATTTGGCATTAGTTAGTGTGTAACTATTTGTATTAAAACTGAGTAATGGCATTTATTCTTTGGATATCTTAAAAGAAGATATCATAGTACTATGGAATATAGTTAATTTTTAGAATCAGGTGTTATGGTTGTTAAGAAGCTTTTCCATCAAGTTTTCTTTAAAAGGGTATAATGATAGTTTTTAGTGACTTCCCTTAATACAGTAGTCATGAAACTAATCAACCATAGTGATCCTTCATCTGGGAATTCCTTAGACTTTATCTAATGGGTCTTTGGAGTTGAATAGTCCAAAAGTAAATGATTCAAGTTAGTGTTTTGTTGTTGCTTACAGGATGATACAATAAACAGAAAATGCCTAATGTTCTTCTTCATAGAAAATAAACATACATTATGAATATTTTTATTTATATACTTCAGTCACCACTAGTCCTTTTTCTTTAACATAAATACTACTTGTCTTCAATCAACAGATTGCTGAGAGACTTATGTACAGTGTATACTAAACCAACTAAGCATTTACATTTGCAGAACTTCTTAAACTGTAATGTGCAAATGAATTACCTAAGAATATTGTTAAATTGCCTTTTCTGAATTTCAGATTCAGTAGGTCTAGAGTGGAAATTCTGCAATTCTAAAGGCGATACTTATGCTCTTAGTCCAGACCACACATTGAAGAACAAGATTTCAAAAGGCCCAATGCACAATTGTTTCTTTATAAAACTGACAAAACATTAATTGATAAAATAACATTACCATTCTGTTTTCTAGGGTTGTTTTGAGGATTGATGAGATAATAAACATAAAGCAATGAGCACAAGATAGTTCAAAAATGATAAAACTTATTAACTGAATAAACAAGAGATGTTTTATATTATGGCTAATTTTATGTAGCTGAATTTACCTAAAGCAGAGAATTTGAAGAGCTGATTAGGATAGAGTAGGCATGTTGGCATGAATTTGTGAAAAATATTAAACTTAGAGATGTGGGACCTCAAAAGTGGGAATAAATTCATCAGTGGCTTTTAGTTATAGTGATGACAACAGAAAAGCAATAATTTTATCTAGCCAAGTTAAAGTCTGAGAAACTAATGAGGATGCTTTTACAGCAATATATATTTGACATGATGAGGGCATGAGGGTAATGGTGGAAGTAATGAAAAGGAAGAAAGTGAAAGGCCAACATTTATTGGGAGCCCACTTTCAATCAGATGCTATGCCTTACATTAGAATAACTGCATGTCAAAACTACCTGGGAAACTTTCAAAATGTATGCATGCATGTGCCTCGCTCTGTATTACACCAGAATCTCAGCAGGAGGGTTCAAGTAAATCTTTTTAAAGCTCTTCACAGGGCACATGCACCACTGTTTGTCTACAAGATTTCCTTTCCCCAGACCTCTTACAAGGCGACTACCATCCTTTTCCTTCCCTTCTTCTCCTCCTCTAGCCTGCTGACCTTCATGGAATATCCCCTTGAGAAGAGAAAAATGTTTGTACCGGATATCCTTTGTTCTACACCCCAGATGTCCTTCTCTTCTTATGCTCAAAGGTCCAGATTGCAAATAAAAACTATTGAAAGTTAGCTGTTATTTCTCTTTATCTTCCTGTCCTACTGAATTCTAAGGCAACAAAGATGCTTTTGCTTACTGAGCAAATGGTCAGAAGCTGTAGATAAGAAAGAGATGCACAGTTGAATATTTCAAGATTCTTTTCACTCTAGTAAATGGCCTGAGTCAGGCTATGATTTCAGGTCTGACTGAGACCCAAGCAAGTATTATTTCTACTACACCCTGCTGCCAAGTATTGAAAGCTATCTAGGAAAAAGCAATTAAATTAATAACAACATTTGGTTTTCCTTTGTTTTTGAGACAGAGTCTCACTCTGTCACCCAGGCTGGAGTACAGTGGCTCAATCCCAGCTCACCGCAACCTCTGCCTCTGGGGTTCAAGCAATTCTCCTGCCTCAGCTTCCTGAGTAGCTGGGATTACAGGCATGTGCCACCACGCCCACATAATTTTTGTATTTTTAGTAGAAATGGGGTTTCATCATGTTGGTCAGGCTGGTCTAGCCATTATTTATTCTTGTAAGAACTGGATTCTGAAATATTAGGAAATAGGTGGAGTAATTATAGAATCATCTTTATGTAGAGCTACAAGGCCCTCCCCACAGGTCCCATTTTCATTGCACATCTTCACCACCTTTGTTCATATTTTTGGTCCAACTCATATTTTAAAAATCTGAATATCACTATTTCTTGTAGATCTTCTCCTACTTTTGTTTTACCAATGTTCCTTTATGTCTCTAACCTGTTGTGACTAGGTCAAACCTTCTCCCTTCTATCAAAGCACAATTTGTAAAATCTAAATTATTGCCCTTAAAAAGGAAGTAGAGAAAGAGATAGGGTTAGAAAGTTTATTCAAAAGGATAATATAAGAGAACTTCCCAAACATAGAGAAATAGATCCACATTTAAATACAAGAACACCAAGCAGATTTAACCCAGAGAAGATTACCTCAAGGCATTTAATAATCAAAGTCTCAAAGGTCAAAAATAAAGAAAAGATCCTGAAAGCAGCAAGAGAAAAGAAACAAATAACATACAATGGAGCTCCAGTACATCTGGCAGCATATTTTTCAGTGGAAACCTTATGGACCAGAGACGGTGGCATAACATATTTAAAATGCCATAGGAAAAACCTTTTACCCTAAAATAATAGATCTGCTGAAAATATTCCTCAAACATGAAGGAGAAATAAAGACATTCCTAGACAAACAAAAACTGAGAGACTTCATCAACATCAGACCTGTCCCACAAGAAATACTAAAAGGAATTCTTCAATATGAAAGAAGAGAATGTTAATGAGCAAGAAGGAATCATACAAAGGTACAAAACTCACTGATAATAGTAAGCACACAGAAAAATACAGAATAGTATAACACTGTAATGGTGATGTGAAAGCTACTCTTGTCTTAAGTAGAAAGACTAAATGATAAACCAATCAAAAATAATAACCATGAAAACTTTTCAAGACATAGACACTAAAATAAGATATGAAGAGAAACAACAGAAATCAGTGGGACAAAGTTGAAGTGTAGAGTCTTTATTAATTTTCTTCTTGTGCATTTGTTTGTTTGTATATGCAATTAGTGTTACATTGTCATCAACTGAAAATAATGGGTTACGACACAGTATATGAAAGCCTCATGGTAACCCCAAATCGAAAAACATGGATACACGAAAAATAAAAAGCAAGAAATTAAAGTATACCACCTGAGAAAATCACTTTCTCTAAATGGAAAACAAGAAAGAAGGAAAGAAGAATGAGAAAGCTGCAAAACAACAAGAAAATACATTTTAAAATGGCAGGGGTAAATCCTGCCATTCGGCCAGGATGTTAATTGAATATAAATGGACTAAACTCTCCAACAAAAGACATAGACTGGCTGAATGGATGAAAAAACAAGACCCAAAAATCTGTTGCCTACAAGAAACACACTTCACTTATAGAGATACACAAAGACTAAACATAAAGGAATATAAAAGAATTTTCCATTCTAAAAACAGAGCAGGAGTAACTGTACTTATATCAGACAAATAGATTTTAGGACAAAAACTGTAAGAAGAGACAGTCACTATATAACGATAAAAGATCCAATTCAGCAAGATGATAGAGCAATTGTAAATATATATGCATCCAATACTGGAGCATCCAGATATATAAGGGAGATACTATTAGAGCTCAAGGGTGAAATAGGCCCCAATACCATAAAAACCAGAGACTTCAATACACTACTTTCAGCATTGGACAGATCTCCCATACAGAAATCAACAAAGAAACATCAAGCTGAATCTGCACTATAGAACAAATGGACCTAATAGATATTTACAGAATATTTCATCCAACAGCTGCAAAATACACATTATTTTCCTCAGCACATGAATATTTCTCAAGGATAGACCATATATTATATCACAAGACCAATCTTAAAACATTCAAAATAATAAAATAATATCAAGTATCTTCTCTAACCACAATAAACTAAAACTAAAAATCAATAACAACAGGAATTTTAACTATACAAACACATGGAAATTAAACAATATACTCCTTAATGACCAGTGGGCCAATGAAGAAATTAAGAAAGAAACTGAAAAACTTTTTGAAACAAATGATAATAGAAACACAGCATACCAAAACCTATGGGCTACACTGAAAGCAGTACTAAGAGGGAAATTCATAGCTGTAAGTGCCTACATCAAAAAAGAAGAAAAACTTCATATAAACAACCTGACAATACATCTTAAAATACTAGAAAGGCAAGAGAAAAGCAAACCCAAAATTAGGAGAGAAAGAGAAATAATAAGGGTCAGAGCAGAAATAAATGAAATTGAAATGAAGAAAACAATACAAAAGATCAACAAAACAAAAAGGTTATATTTTGAAAAGATAAGCAAAATTGACAAACCTTTAGTCAGAGTAAGAAAAAAAGAGAATGTGCAAATAAACAGATGAAAATGAGACATTACAACCAATACTGCAGAAATGTAAAGGATCAATACCAGTTACTATGAACAATTAAATACAAATAAATTGGAAAATCTGGAAGAAATGGGTACATTCCTAGACACATAAGACCTATGAAGATTGAATCATGAAGAAATGAAACTTGAACAGACCAATAACAAGTAACAATATAAAGCCATAATAAAAAGTCCTGCCATAAAGAAAAACCTGGGATTTGATTAGCTCACTGTTGAATTTTACCAAACATTAACAGAAGAATACCAATCCTACTAAAACTGTTTGAAAATTAGAGGAGGGAATACTTCCAAATTCATTTTAAAAGGCCATTATTACCCTGATACTAAAACCAGGCAAAGACATTTTTAAAAAAAGAATACTGCAGGACAATACCTCTGATGAATATTCATAAAAAAATCCTCAACACAATACTGGCAAAATGAATTCAACGATATATTAAAAAGGTCGTTAATCATGACCAAATGGTATTTATCCAAGGAGTGCAAAAATGGTTCAACATATGCAAGTTAATCAATGTGAATTCAACAGAATGAAGGACAAAAATCATATAATCATTTCAATTGATGTTGAGAAAGCGTTTGATAAAATTCAACATCGCTTCATGGTTAAAAAAAAAAAAACTCAAAAAACTGGGTATAAAAAAAAACAACATAATAAAAGTCATATATAACAGACCCACAGCTAGTATGATACTGAATGGGGAAAAACTGAAAGCCTTTCATCTTAGATCTGGGAGATGAGAAGGATGCTCACTTTCACCACTGTTATTCAACATAGTACTGGAAGACCTAGCTAGAGCAATCAGAAAAGAGAAAGAAATAAAGGGCATCCAAATTGGAAAGAAAGAAGTCAAGTTATCCTTGTTTGTAGATGATGTGTCTTATATTTGGAAAAACCTACAGATTCCACCAAAAAACTATTAGAACTGATAAATATTTCAGTGAAGTTGCAAGATACAAAGTCAGCATATAAAAATTACTAACATTTTTGTATACCAACCATTAACAACTTGAAAAAAAATTTATAAAGTAATCCCACTTACAGTAGCCACTGAATTAAATACCTAAAAATTAACCAAATAAGTAATAGATCTCTACATGAAACTATAAAACACTAATGAAAGAAATTGAGGAGTACACACACAAATGTAAAGATTTGCCATGTTTATGGATTGGAAGAATCAATATTTTTTTTAATGTCCATACTACCCAAAGCAATCTACAGATTCAATGCAACCCCTGTCACAATACCAATGACATTCTTTACAGATAAAGAAAAAAAATCCAAAATTTATGTGGAATTATAAAAGACTCAGAATAGCCAAAGCTATCCTAAGCAAAAAGAACTAGAGGAATCATATTACCTGACTTCAAATTATACTACAAAGCTATAGTAACCAAAACAGCATGATACTGGCATAAAAATAGACACATAAACCAATGGCACTGAATAGAAAACCCAGAAACAAATCCACACACTTACAGCATATTTATTTTTGACAAAGGTGCCAAGAACACTGGGGAAGAGACGGTCTCTTTATTTAATAGTGTTGAAAAAACTGGATACCCATATGCAGAAGAATGAAACTAGACCTCTCTCTCTTGCCATATACAAAAGTCAAATAAAAAAGAATGAAAATCTTAAATCTAAGACCTAAAACTATGAAACTACTACAAGAAAACTTTGGGGAAATTCTTTAGGACATTTGTCTGGGCAAACATCTCTTGAGTAATACCCCACAAGCACAGGCAACCAAAGCAAAAATGAATTAATGGGATCACGTCAAGTTAAAAAGCTTCTGCACAGCCAAGTATACAATCAATAAAGTGAAGAGACAACCCACAGAATGGAAGAAAATATTTGCAAACTACCCATTTGACAAGGAATTAATAAACAAAATATATAAGGAGCCCAAACCATTCTATAAGAAGAAAAAACTAATAATTCAATTAAAATATGGGCAAAAGATTTGAATAGACAGTTCTCAAAAGAACGTCTGAAGTATCTGAATACAGGCATATAGTGAGATGCTCAACGTCACTAATAATCAGAAAAGTTCAAATCAAACTACAATGAGAACATCATCTCACTCCAGTTAAAATGGCTTTTATTCAAATGTCAGGCAATCACATATGCTGGCGAGGATATAGGGAAAAGGGAACCTTCATACACTGTGGGAATGTAAATTAGTACAACCACTATGGAGAACAGTTTGGGGGGGTCCTCAAAAAAACAAAAATAGAGTCTCTATATGATCCAGCAATCTCACTGCTGGGCATGTACCCAAAAGAAAGGAAATCAGTATCTTGAAGAGTTATCTGCACTCCTATGTTTGGTACAGCGCTGTTTACAATAATCAAAATGCGAAAGATACCTAAACATCTACCAACAGATGAATGGATAATGAAAATGTAGTACATATACACGATGGAGTACTATTCAGTCATAATAAAGAATGAGATCCTGTCATTTGCAGCAATACAAATGGAACGGCAGGTCATTCTGTTGAGTGAAATAAGCCAGGCACAGAAAGACTAACATCACACATTCTCACTTATTTGTGGTATCTAAAAATCAAAACAATTGAACTCATGGAGATAGAGAAGAGAAGGATGGTTACCAGAGGCTGGGAAAGGTAGTTGGGCAATTGTGGGGAAGTTGAAGGTGAGGTGGGGATGGTTAATGTGTACAAAGAAAATAGAATGAGCTAGTATTTGACAGCACAATAGGGGCACTATAGTCAATAATAAAATTAAGTGTATATTTTAAAATAACTGAAAGAGTATAATTGGATTGTTCGTAACACAAACGATAAATGCTTGAGATGATGAATACCTAATTTTTCCTGACTTGATTGTTTTGTATTTCATGCCTGTACCGAAATATCTCATGTAGCCCATAAATATACACACCTACTACGTACCCACATAAATTAAAAATTAAAAAAAAAAAAACCATGATTTGTAAAGTCTTTTTCTTTTTAGTTTGAGACAAACTGAACAGTGGCGCCCATTCAATTAAAAATCCATTGCATTAATAATCCCATTACAGGCTGGGCGTAGTGGCTCACGCCTGTAATCTCAACACTTTGGGAGACCAAAGTGGGTGGATCAAAAGGTCGGAAGTTCAAGACCAGCCTGGCCAAGATGGTAAAACCCTGTCTCTATTAAAACTACAAAAATTAGGCAGACATGGAGACGGACGCCTATAATCCCAGCTACTCAGGAGGCTAAGGCAGTGAATTGCTTGAACCCAGTAGGCAAAGGTTGCAGTGAGCCAAGATAACGCCACTGTACTCCAGCCTGGGTGACAGAGCGAGACTCCATCTCAATAATAATAATAATAATAATAATAATAATAATAATAATCTCATTACAACCCTGAATCCCTTATCAAAATTGGCATTTCTTCAGCATTTATGTCTTCTTACTCTGTGTTATTTTAAAGTTTTAAATGCATGTAGTGTTGCATTACCCTCTGATCTTTTCTTTGAAGCTTCTCTAAAATATATCTATTATATTATGATTTCCTGGGACTAGTTAGAAAACTACATATTAAAATCATTTGAAGGCTTTAAAAAGTATTGTTGCTTGGGCCCAGTTAAATCAGAATCTCTGGAATGGAAACCAGATGTGAGTATGTTTTTAAATGTCAGGATTGAGAGCTGCTACTTTAGATCATACACTGCTTCAAGATAGAAAATTTTCCTTCTCTTTTCCCTGAGAAAACAAAACAAATTTTAAAAAATAGGGCATTGGTCGATCCACAGGGAACAGTAGCAAGGTTCGGAAGCCTGGAAGCTAGAAATCTCCCCAGAGGCAAATCTGGAAGTCACAGAATTGGAGGACATAATTCAACTGAGGATATCGACTCAGCTCTTATGCTAGGTGCTGTATTCGTAGTCTTCATTCTAGCTGAGAGTCCTAAGCCCATAAGAAGTAACTCTTGCTCAAAATCATTTATTTAGTTAATTGAATATCAATTAGTTGTATTTCTCTAGGCTATTCAGAAGGCAGTGCAAGAAGGGCAGAGTCAGGTATGCCTTAATTGTAGCTACATCTCTCTCATCATCTCATGTGGTACCTGGATTTTTCAGGTCTCAATATAACTTTATTTCACATTTAGTAGATGTAAAGACATTCTTTTCAGATTCATTTAATAAAGGACCCGGAATTTCCAGCTAAACACCTGCCATAGGAAGCCACAGGCACAAAAGGAGCAACATGGGAAAGTCTGTGGCTCACAACTGCGGTTCAGAACCTGAGACTAGGAACCAGAAGGCTTACTCATCCTAATATCACACTTGATTTTTAACTCATCACTAACCAATCTGTGCCTTGATCTTTTCATAGGTCAAAGGGATACTTGATCAAGGGCCGTACATACCTCAAAGGATTTTGTGAAATGAGACAAGATAGAGCTAAGTACTTCAAAAACTGTAAAGAGCAATTCAAACAAAAATCATTTTTATCACTGCAATTATTTATAAATAATGGATTCAGCCCAGTTCTATCTGTTGCCAACTTTTGTGATAGAATAGAGCATGGAAAGTAAAAATGAAAAAAAAAATCTCAGTATATTTAATGTTATGAACCAAAATAATCAAAGAAAAAAAATTTTCTTAAAAAGGAAAAACATACTAAATATTTGTGGTGATAATGAAAATTTGGTGGTCGGAGAGAAAAAAATGTTGTTTTATTTTGCTTTATTTATGACATCTCAATATTCTATTTGTTCTCTCTTTAGCAATCCAAGCATTGTTTAGGGCAGAAATTACTGACTTTAAATTTAAGTTGAATCTCTAAACTCCAGAAGGAAGTATTGTCACTTCCAAAGCCAAAATAAAAATTTAGTCTTCATTCTTATCGTATTCTCCAGGGAAACTTCAGCTCCTCAGTGCAACCCCCAGGGACATGCTGCTGAAAGTCTCTTTAGCTGCTCTGAAGAAAAAGATCTCAGACTTCCCCTGAGATGTCACTATAATTGCTGGTTTTAGATATTGATGCATAGAAAGTCTTCCTTCTCAAAAGAGAAGTATTTTCCAAAACTATCATTAATATTAAAATTCCATGATAAAAGAGTTAACCTCATATTAAACCAGGAAGGTTGTAAAAACGTTTTATGAATATCTAAGGAATCTATTGCAAATAAGAAAATGAAAGTACACAAAGGAAAATGTGTTTTAAGCCATCAGGAAGAATTGTGCTCCATTTAGTTCTTGCAGTGGTTACGCTTCTATTTTGTTTTTCTTCAATGTTTATGAAATTAGTCAATGCTATTTTATTTTTTATTATTATCTTTGAATGTATGATTATAAACAACCAGTAAGATTTTTTCTTCTTAAAGGTAAACTTGCACATTATTGTCTATACAGTTAGCATTCAATGTGTACTTATAAATTATCTACTAATTTGAGTAATATGAAATTTCCATTTTCATGAATTGAATGTAATTTCATCAACAATCTCACATGCCAAAGCTCATACCTAATTCCTGGCAGTCACCTTTTTGTAAACCAGGTAGCTTATATTTAATTCGTGAATATCTTTTAAAAATTAAGGTTTGTCTGTTCATGTCACAAAAGTTTAGCTATTTTTTTTTCTTCTTCTTGTAAACATTTGCTCTTTATGATAAGTAAATCATCATATTTCTTCATAGTATAATTATTTCAAGTATTAAAAAATATTCCTTTATAAATTGTGTGCATGTTTGTGTTTGTGTGTGTGTGTGTGAGAGAGAGAGAGAGAGAGAGAGAGACAAAGTCTCACACTGTCACCCAGGCTAGAGGGCAGTGGCATGATCTCTGTTCACTGCAACCTTCACCTCCCAGGTTCAAGTGATTCTTCTGCCTCACTCTCCTGAGTAGCTGGAATTACAGGTGCCTGCCACCACACCCAGTGAATTTTTGTATTTTTAGTAGAGATGGAATTTCGCCATGCTGTCCAGGCTGGTCTCGAACTCCTGATCTCAAGTGATCCACCTGCCTTGGCCTCCCAGAGTGCTGGGTTTACAGGCATGCCCCAACACAACCAGCCTCTTTAGAACCAGAAGTCTTAACACACTTTCCTGTAAGTCACTGATTTTAATTATATTCCTTTAATGTTAAAGAAAGATACTTTGTGAATTGGTGAATTAAACCAGAATATTTCAGCTTTGTGTTTTCTTAGACTTGATATACTATCTATATGCATATTAATCACAAATTGGCTAACATTGTTCTTACTTCTTTAACACTATTTTAAAATTGCATTTCTCCAAACATAAAAGGGCAAAATTCTTACATTACCATTGCAGCCGGGGCTTAGTTAGCTTTTTTAACCATTTCGGTTACAGTCAATTCTAGAACATTTTTCTTTATCCTACTCTTTTTCTTTCCCTCCTACAATAGAATATTTCACAATAAGAAATAAGAATCTCCCTGTATGCTGCTAATAGAGATTACAAATGTTAGTCATGTCTAACAAAAGCATACGTAAGGTTACTACACGTTTCAACACGGATTAAACTGTTGTTTCTTCTCTCCCACAAACCAACAGAACTTGCACAAATAATATATAACATTATAAAGATGACACAATCAAATTGTCACTGTTTTCTCTTCATTGCCTTTTCCATTCTCTTTTCTATAATGTAGTTCACTTTGCAAGATCATTTGTCTACTAAACTGTGGACATAGCTATGCTTTCAAAATGCTGATATCCCAGAGCACCTGCATTTCCCAGAAAGTAATTCTAGTTCTTTCCCTTAATGTTTAATAAGATTCTGTGTCTACATAATGAATTCACTCATCCACATCTCAATTTTCTACCCTTTAATTTTAGTTTATGTTCACTTAGAGATTGTTTTGATTATTCTCTATGCTCTTTCCTTGGGCAGATGCTTTTTCGCTTACCTAGGAATTTCATGTTGAATGTATCTAATAGTTATGTAAACACTTTAATGTGCCAGTTTTGCATTGTCCTAGTTCCAGTTTCAGCAGCCCCTCAAAGAGGTTCATCCACAATCAATCTTACCATTTGTTTCTTACACAGCAGAATATGCAAGATATTACACATTCTGGTATGAATATATAATATACATATTCATATACTTCATGTACAAACTGAATGTTGATGTATCTTGTTATTTCTTTGTGTTTTTATTTTGCAATCGGTCTTTATGGGGGAGTGGGAGGTGGGAATGCAGCTTGGAGCAGGGACTGGGGAGGGATGGAAGATTAGGAAGCGATGGCTGGGGTGAAAGGATGGGAAGAAGGAGATCAAGACGATGCTGGACAGTAACCTGCTTCCTCTGAGCCTGTTACTAGAAGTGGCCCCTCTCCATGGCCAGGCGAACCATGCTTGTAATCCCTGAACTTTGAGAGGCCAACGTGAGAGAGTAGTTTGAGGTAGGGAGTCCAAGACCAGACTGGACAACATAGCAAAATCCTGCCTCTACAAAAAAATTAAAAACTAGTGAGGCATAGTGGCGCATACCTGTAGTCCTAGATACTCCAAAGGCCAAGGCAGGAGGATGGCTTGAACTCAAAAGTTATGCTTATGATGAGCTTCGATCTCCAGCCTGGGTGACAGAGGGAGACGCCCATCTCTTAAAAAACAAATCAGGGAATCGAATGAAAGACATTGGAGGAATCATTTTGATGACTGAGACCTCAGTCTGCTCAGATAAAGAGCTGTGTAGAAAAGGTAATCAAGAAATGACACAATGTTCTTCATCCTTTTGAAGGGTTCCTCCCCTCACACTCTCACCAGTGGTCCAGCTCTGACTAGGGCTAGTGCCCTGGCCACATATCTGATCCACTGTTAGAATTTGTCTCCAGGGTTTTCATTTCTTTCTCCTTTGTATTGAAACTAGAAAACAAACTCTACACAGTCTGACCCTGAATTTTCCTAGTCATTAATCTGTGTCTTCATCACTTAATTTTGAATAACGAGTGCAAAAAGTCACACTCTTTTTCCTGTTGGACTGTCAAAATAAGATTGTTACCAAATGATGTGGCTGTCTTCTGAAGCGCTAACAAACAGGAGAATTATAAAATCAAGTTGGTTCTATTAAAGGGAACAAGTAAAAACCTCTCTGAAGTACTGAAAAGAAAAGGGCAGCCCTGCTGTTAATCAGGCAGGGAGGACAGATGGGTAACGGCAGCTGCAAAGTTAACAGCAAATGTTTTTTCCAAGGTTTTGTAGCTGCTGTAAAATGCCATCATAACTCTCTCCTTGAGTGACCACTGCTTTGTTACCTATGACACCTCTAGATCTGCTCTGCTATATCTATCTATTATTGGGAATATCTAGTTGCTAAACTGCCCTCACCTCAAGCCAGTACCCAGTTCCTAGCTAATTCTCACTTCTCCTAATCTTACCACAGAAACGGTATCCAACCCAGAGATGGTCTCCATTCCATTAGAGCTTGCTCAGAACCCTACAGCAGGAACCCTAACCTCCTAGAGTGCACATTTTAGGTTCTCTGAAATGTGCTCTCTTCCGGGCAAATCAATAAATCTGATTTTGTCAAACTACAGATTTGAGCTCGGTAGTCTTTGACTGGTTGAGCTTTGACAGTTGTCAAATTTAAAAATATAGAAGGAATAGAAACTGGAGAGTTTAAATAATCTTGTCAGATATTTGAAGTTTTAAAATAAGATTTCCCAAATGTCAGAATTTTTTTCCAAGGCCTATACATTATAAGAAAAACTGTCTTTTAAAAAATCAAATTTTTTCAAGAAACATAAAGTATTTCAGGCTTCATGATTTCACCCAGAGCTGACAACTTCCAAAAATAAAAATTGCTTCTTTGAAAATTGCAGAGTAGATTTTAAGTATTCTCACCACACACACACACACACACACACACACACACACACACAGGTATATGAGGAGAATTTTTTACATTAGTGAATAATTGAATTAAAAGTTAAGAATATAAACTTTATTTCTCAACATAAGCTCCATCAAGTTCAAGGCACTTCTGTAGGAGTTGATACCAGCCATTTAGTTTATCCCTAAAGAACTGAGAGTCCTGGGAATGTAAGCATACTGATGCAGTCTTTTTTACATTATTATCTGAAGAAAAAGGAGGGCACTTTAAACTAAGTTTTAAAAAAGCACAGAAAGTCAGAAGGAGCCAAAGCAGGACTGTAAAGTGGATGCCCAGTGATTTCACATTGAAACACTAAACAATTGCACTTGTCTGGTGAGAGGAATGAGCAGGAGCATTGTTGTGGTAGGGATAGATTCTATAATGAAGCTTTCTTGGGTATTTTTCTGCTAGAGATTTGGTAACTATCTCAAAACACTCTCATCATAAACTGATGTTATTGTAACAGTGGAGGGAGGCTTAGCATGACCGACTCAATTTTGCCTCTCATCATCCCCTGTGATAATATCCTTTAGGTTAAAAGCTTCTGTTTAGCTTTGCATGTAGACCTGCTAATTATAGGAATAATTTAGTTTATAGTTCAACTTTAGAGAAAATGATAACAGTTCCTTTCCCCAGACTAACCCCTGAAGAGATAAGGAGAGTATATACACAAGTAAAAATGTTTGTTAAAGACTTATAGGAACATTGTGACCTGATCAAGCACAAAGAAATTTTTCAGCCTCCTTGGACCCTCACTGGTGCCTGAATTTCTGTAGTCATCATCTGTCTCTTCACATCAACCCCTTCTTCTTCCCCTTCCCTTAACATAAAAAGAGCCTGAAATGTGTACTAACTTAAGACGGTTCTTTAGGATGTTAGTCTGCCATCTTCTTGGTTTTCTGGCTCTTCTAAAAAAGTGGCTTTCCTTGCCCCAAAACCTTGTTTCTTGACTGTCGTGCAGCAAGTAATACAAGATTGAACTTGGTTACATTAGTGTTCTTTGGATCTCCAGAAAGTCAACAAGCAAAATGCTTTGAGCATTCCAAAAAGCTGCTATCATGACCTTTGCTCTTGACCAGTCCACTTTTGTCTTGACTGGACCACTTCCACCTCCTGGCAGTCATTGTTTTGATTGTGCTTTGTCTTCGGAATCACACTAATAAAGCCATGCTTCATCTCTTGTTACAATTCATTGAAGAAACGCTTCAGAATCTTGGTCTCACTTGTTTAAAATTCCCATTGAAAGCTCTGCTCTTGTCTGCAATTGATCTGGGTGAAACAGTTGTAGCACCTTTCAAATGGAAATTAATTTTTCAGTCAGAATTGTGTAAGCTGAACCAACTGAGACCAAACAAAATTGAATTTTTTCCTGGCAAAACAATGTGGACGATCTGCTGCTGTTGACTTCATCTTCAATACTATCCTATTCCTTCTTAAAACAAGTTACATATTTGTAAGCTGCTGATTCGGGGAAAGAGGATATTGTCCTCATAAGTTTTTCATAAAACATCATTGATTTCACCATTCTTCCACCCAAGCTTAGCCATAAACTGGATGTTTGTTCTTGCTTCAGTTTTAGCAGAATTCATATTGCTCTAACAGGGAACCATTTCTTACCTTTAGTTCCTTTTTTTTTTTTTTTAAAGAATCTTAGGCACTTTCTTTCTCTTACTTTTAACTTTTACTTTATAGTAATAGAAGTAATTTCCTTTTTCCAAGGTTGTTGTATTTGTATTTCCCTTACCTTAGTTCCTCTGTTAATTTTGACTCAAATGTGATAAAATTTCACTGATAATTATGCAGCTTGTCAGCTTGTTTCAAATTTTTAATAAATTTTCTTTGTCAGATTGAGGAGGTTCTCTTGTTTTTTGGGTTTTTGTTGTTGTTGTTGTTTGTTTGTTTGTTTGAGACGGAGTCTCACTCTGTCACCCAGGCTGGAGTGCAGTGGCACAATCTCGGCTTACTGCAACATCCACCCAGCTGGTTCAAGCAATTCTCCGGCCTCAGCCTCCTGAGTACCTGGGATTATAGGCGTGTACCGCAACACTCTGCTAATTTTTGTATTTTTAGTAGAGATGAGGTTTCACCATGTTGGTCAGGCTGGTCTCGAACTCCTGACCTGATGATCTGCCACCCTCAGCCTAGTTCTAAGTGCTGAGATTACAGGCATGAGCCACCACACCCAGACTAGTTCTGATTTAATAAGAGAATCATAGGCAAATGTGAAGTTTTATCAAATACTGTTTCCACAACTTTTGATGTGTTTATTGTTTTCTGTTATAATTTGTCATTGCTGTGAATTACATTGATTTCTCCCCGAGATACCAAGTGACCATTGTATTGTTAATTTCATTAGTGTTTGCAAATTCCCTTAAATTTTCTATGGGTTCAATCTTATTGTCTAAAAATATTGACAATTATAATCCCAGGTTTACCTCCATTCTTGTTCCGTGTTGTGGTAGACAAAATAATGTCACCCCAAAAATGTTTACAACCTAATCCCTGAAAATTGTGAATATGTTGTTACATGGCAAAAGGGAATTAAGGCTGTTAATCAGTTTACCTTGAAATAAGGAGATCACCCTGATTGCTCCAATCTAACCACATTAGTCCCTAAAACCCTTCTCAGCTTCAATGTGATAGAAGGTGAGAGATGAGACTTTGCAAGGACTCCATGAGCCATTGTTAGCTTTGAAGAAGAAAGAAACCACGAACCAAGAAATGTGGGTGTCCTCCGAAAGCTGAAAAAGACTTTCCTAGTGCCTCCATAAAGAAATGCAGCCCTGCCAACACCTTGGTTTGAATTCACTAAGATCCCTGGTTAGACTTCTGATCTACAGAACTGCAAGATAAATTTATGTTGTTTCATGCCACTAGTTTCATGATAATTTATTACATCAGCAATAGAAAAATGCATGTCTTCTTATATTGACCTGAACAATGTTAAATAATAATGCAAATTTGGGGTGGAGAAAGAGATACTTAGATTGAAAAGACAAATGAGGCTGCCCTATCTCAACAACAAATGATTTAGGAATTTTCTTCCACTTCATTAGAGTAAATTAACATTCTCATTTATTATAGTATTACTGATCTGGTTTCTAATGATACATTTCAATGCTTCATATTTCACTTTTCTCATTTTCTTTATTTGTATTTATTAATTTTTTGAAGTATCATTTTCAAAGGATTGGTATTTTTTCTAATGGTTTCTTATTTGGAATGCAAAGTCTCCTTAAACTACTGGCACCCTCTGCTACTTTTGCTAGCGTTTCTCCCATATATACTATGACATAACTCAAGCCTTATGTGTATATTTTTATTGTCATCTTTGAATATTTCTCACATTTCAACTATATTGCTAAAGATAGAATCTATAAGCTGAATCAATAGACAATGATCTTTACCCATTCTCCTTAATTTCTTTCCCTAAAGATCAGCTAGTCATGGATAAATTGAACATCAGCTGTTGTCTTCCCAGCTGTCCTTCCTCTTTTTTTTTTTTTAACCAGGAGCACACTGCAATTAGATTGTAAATCATAGAGCCCTCCCAAACTAATAGATAGCAAATAACCAAGATTCTCCCTCTCCTGGTAATCTGAAACCTGAATAGAATGTTTAGATATTCTTGAAATTGTCATTACCACTCAAAGAAACTGTCTCTGAGTTTCTGATAGAGATGCCCCAAGCCGCTACCGTTTATTAATTTCTGAGACCTTGTTATCTTGTTTTTTTCCTTTATTGTGTTATCTAAGCAGTATCTTCCTTTATATGTCTTTATTTATTTTTATTTTGCCTTATTTTTGAGACTGGGTCTTGCTCTGTCATCCTAGCTGGAGTGCAGTAACATACTCATGGCTCACTGCAGCCTCAACCACTAGGGCTCAAACAATCTTTCCACTTCCACCGAGTAGCCAGGACTACATATGCGCTACCATCCCTGAAGAGTGTGTGTGTGTGTGTGTGTGTGTGTGTGTGTGTGTGTGTGTGTGTGTGTGTGTGTGTGTGTGTGTGTGTAGATAGGGTCTCACCATGTTTTTCAGGCTGGTCTTGAACTCTTGGCCTCAAGCAATCCCTCTGCCTCAGCTTCCTAAAGTTCTGAGATTATGACCAATGTCAGTTTCTAATGTTTACAACCAAAGATTTTGAACTGATTAATTCACAGGGCATAGTGGTCAAGACGATGTACATCATCATCTATTTCTGTGGGTTCGATGCAAAAGTGTTTCTTTGTGTGCTATCTTAGTTAAGAATCTTTTGCTTGTAGTGTAAGAATGGTGATAAAAAGAGGAAAGAAAATATGCCCAAAAAGCATGAAAAAGGCATTAGAATAAGAAAATTTTCAGAAGAATCTCCCCGGTGACTCCAGTGCTGCCAATGTTCCTTCCAATTAACTCCTGTTCTCTCTCAGCTAAGAAGCGGCACAATGGGGATAGTGTACCTTTTGCTTCCTATTTGGCAGTAGGATGTCAACAAACCTCTTTCCCAAGTCAGTTCTAGGTAACTTTTTAATGAAATTAAAGGCTCTAGCAAGCATGTGTCTGCGTCAACTCTCTCCAGCTCTCAACTGCTGGGTGATGACATGTAAATGAGGATGATTTTCACATAATGTGACTGAATGTCCTAAACCTCAAACAAGGGCAAAAAGACCAATAGCAAGACAATGGGTGGCAATGAGGGCCACCCTCGGAGAAAAAGCCAGCATGATACTTCTGTGTCAGTCATGCTAAATGATAAACATAAGCAAATAAATGGAATTTCATAGTGGACATATCTGTTTTGAGAGCTTTGGTTTTAAACCACTAGAACATCCAATACCTTGCCCCTCCTTTAAAAATGAACATTTATAAATCTGAGTTTCCCCTATCTCTTTTACTGATATTAATATGTAAGAACAAAAGCTTCAAAGCCCATATACCCATGCATACAACTTCATTTATCCTGAAGGGAGAATAAAAGAACTTTTTGAAAAGTTACTCAGGTATTGCTGAGGCTCTGAAGAAAAGTGGGAATACCTAGCCACAAGAATGTCTGAAACCAGGATAGCGCAGAGAAAGTGAGTAGCAGGAATTCATGCACCTTCCCTGTATAGTTCTACCTTGAATTTAGGTTATTTCACAAAACTAAAAATTTACATGTGTGAGAAATGAATGGGCAAAGGCTTTAGAACAACAAGAAACAATAGGATTTGGGGAAGCCAGAACAAACCCTTGACCACAGGACCTTCAGAGCTACAACATTTTCTAGTCTCAACATAGCACTCTTTCCTTCCTTGTATTTCTTTTTTTTATGGACCTTCATTATTATTTAAGTTTCACCCTCTGTCTTTTGTTGTTCTCTAATTCTTTGATCATTCAATTGCATTCTGTAATTTTGAAAATTGACTATTTAAAAATCTTTTGTTTAGTCTTTTCTCTTAAAACTTTTTTCATATCTTAAATTACTTCATTCTTCAGAATTTCAAAAGTTAAAAAGGATCAATGGTTATCCTCTCTGGCTTTACCTTTCTTTAATTTATATGGTGCATGAAGTGTAAAAGCAGGTTACAAAATCTATAGTGAGTACATCTTATTTTTGAAAAAATAATGTATGTATGATAAATGTATACACCAGGGTCTAGATCTAACTAGCAATTTGCAGAAAATATAAAGGATGAGGGAAGAGAGTGAGTAAAATGACACCACAAAAAACCAGTCAACCAAATCAGAGAATAGACCCAATTTCCTCAACAGTAAACATCATCAATGTAGGCAGAGGGAGAAGCAATTACACACTTCTTAAAAAATTAGTTTGTAATCATCCTTGTTAATACTTAATTTAGGGAAACACACACACACACACACACACACACACACACACACACAAGTGAACTGGTAAAAGACGTTTTTGAGACAATCAGAGAAATTGTGTTAAGAAATAATTGTTAACATTTTTGGGTATGGTAATGACATTATGATTACATTTTTTAAAAAATCTGTTAGAGATACACACTGAAGTACTTTCTGGTAAAATATTATGGTTGATGGAATTTGGTTTTAACTACTTCAGTACCACTTTGACAAACTGTATGTTGGGGGTGGTAGGACAATCAATGACAAGATTGATGGAGTGTCAATAATTGTTGGACATGAATGATGGCTTCAAGGGGAGTCATTAAACTCTACTTTTGTGATGTTTTAAAATTTCCATAGTAAGGGTGATGAGTTTATAGGTGATTTGTGTTTCCTTTTCAGTATTTTCTAACTTTTTATTGTAATTAATAAGTACTAGTTGTGTAACAAGGAAAGTTTTAAAATGTTAAAGGTATATCCTATTTTTAAACATATTTTCATTTTGAACAAGAATATGTTCATATGCTCCTGCCATTTTTTAAAGTTTTGAGAAATGAATGTTGACATTATCAGAAAAGGTGACACATTTCATCACAAGGCAGTTTTGGAGTTCAACTGAGATCACATTTCTGAAAATACAGTGTACTGTAATTTATTATTGACATGTTTCTTGCTTTTCTTTTTAGTTCTTTTTTCTTTTTTCCTTCTGTTAATAGTCCAGAATGTTAGCATACACATACGAATATATGAGCTTCCACCTCACATTCTGTCATGCTGATTACTATTATTTGGCTTCGGAAGTTTTGTTCACTTCTAGTTCTGTTATCTTCTCCCTGGGATTTAACTATAATTTCCTTTGAATAATTGCTATAACAGAAATTAGTCTCAGATAACTCTTCATATTTCTCCTGAGTACATCCATTTCTATTAGAAATGTCTTGGTCAGGTGTAGTGACTAACGTGTAATAAAAACACTTTGGAAGGCTCAGGCAGGAGGATTGCTTAAGCCCAGGAATTTGAGACTAGTCTGGGCAACACAGGGAGACTCTGTCTCTACAAAATTAAAAATAAAAAATTAGCCAGACATGGTGAGGCATGACTGTGGTCCCAGCTACCCAGAAGGCTGAGGTGGGAGGATTCTTTGAACCCAAGAAGACAAGGCTTTAGTGAGCCAAGATCACAGCCTGGGCAACAGAGCAAGACCCTGTCTGAAAACAACAACAACAACAACAAAAAACAGACAAACAAAAGAAATTATAATGTTACGCTCTCAAGAGAACACACTGCCATTTTTCAAAATTTTGAGAAATGAATGTTGACATTATCAGACACTCCATCAATCTTATCATTGCACGTGGAAAATATTGAGGTAAATGTAAGCACCTTGGCAAGTGGAAAATATTGAGGTTCACCTTGCCCACTATCTAGATAGAACTGATTTATCAAGGGAATTGCAATGGAGAGAGAGTAATTTACACAGAGCCAGCTGTGCAGGAGACTGGAGATTTATTATTACTCAAATCAGTCTCCTCGAGCATTCAGGGATCAGAGTTTTTAAAGATAATTTGGCAGGTAGGGGCTTGGGAAGTGGGGAGTGCTGATTGGTCAGGTTGGAGATGGAATCATGGAGTTGGGGGAGGCGAGGTGAGGTTTTCTTGCTGTCTTCTGTTCCTGGGTGAGATGGCAGAACTGGTTGGGCCAGATTACCGGTCTGGTGGTGTCAGCTGATCCATGGAGTACAGGGTCTGCAAAATATGTCAACCACTGATACTAGGTTTTACAATAGCGATGTTACCCCCAGGAGCAATGTGGGGAGGTTCAGCCTCTTGGAGCCACAGGCTGCATGACCCCCGAATTGTAATTTCTAATCTCGTAGCTAATTTGTTAGTCCTGCTAAGGCAGACTGGATCCCAGGCAAGAAGGGGGTCTTTTTGGGAAAGCGCTGTTATCAATTTTGTTTCAGAGTCAAACCATGAACTGAATTCCTTCCCAAAGTTAGTTAGACCTATGCCCAGGAACGAACAAGGGCAGCAAGACAGAGTCGATTAGGTCTGATTTCTTTTACTGTCAAAATTTCCTCAGTTATAATTTTGCAAATGCGGTTTCAGTAATAATGATAATAATAATGTCCTTTCTCCTACACTCTCTTCAGTTTCTCTCTTTCTGCTGCTTCATCTTGTCTCAGGTCGTACTGTTATTGCCCTGCTCCTATGCAGCTGATTTTCCAGGCTGTATGGACCATTTCACTGGGCCTGTTAACCCCAGACATTTGATCACTTTTCTCTGCTGATTATCCATACACTCTTTTCTTCTCTCTGACTTTCCACTGATGGACTTAGACAAAATCTCTTTCCCAAAGAAGAGCTATAATTTAGCTGCTTTGCTTTTGCATATTGTTCCATTTGCAGCCACACTATTTGTCTTCCCTCACACCACCTCTATCACCAGAAATCCATTGTCCTTGTTTTCTTTTTAATATCGGGAGCCTCTGCTCACTGTACTGCATAGTCCTTGGGGCTTTTTTTAAACTTTATTTTTAACAATCATTTGAGCAGAAGGTAGCCAATTCAGTTCTTTAATTTCCCATTTTATTCTTGGTTTGAAACTGACCTGATTATGTCCCTCTCACTTTTGTTATGACCAGTTACTTAGAAGCCATACAGCCCACAAGGGACCATTGGGTATAAATCCAACTTCTTCATTTTGATGGTGAGAAACCAAAAGCCCATGTTTCTTGATTTCTGGCCCAGCACTGGAACTGTTTTCATGGCACATCAATTCATCATACATTTTAATAGTGATATTTTATATTTGCATAATATTATTGCATTTGCAATGGGCTTTCTCAACTATCTTCTCATGTGTATGTAGTTGAAAGGCCATTTTTACCCACTTACTCCTAATCATATCGACCACAGCCTTAGGAAATGTCTGCTCTATTATTTCACTTGCCTGTCTGGGTTCTTGGGCAACAGCATATAATCCTGCACTGTGTTTTCCCTCATGCTTTCTCCCTCTCTGCAAAACAAATTTTGTTATATGCCTTATTATCATGGTAATATTGGCCTTCAGTCTGTATAGAAGCATTAAAAATGTGCATACTGTATATCCTTTTACAATATTATCCTAAGAAGCATCACTTGGATTGAAGGGGAGTTAGATGAATAAAAAAAGAATATAGTTTCTTCTAAAGAAACCCACCAAAAAAATCATGAAAAGAATTATGACAACTATGAAGATGAAGGAGGTATACTTTGTCAACAAAAGCAAAATAACCAGCTACTCTTAGATACAATCTCACATTACCTTTCAGGTAGCACTCCAGCATTTTCTAAACCTTTTCACACACTGTTAACTCTTTTTTCTCTTCTCCTTCTAGAAATTAATTATGACTTTTTCTTTAAAAAAATGAAGCACTTTTTTTTTTACTCTTTTCATTTTTTCATGACATCATATATCAAAAGGAAGGCGAGGAACAGCTTTGGCATGGTAATAGCCAAACTTCTCTGGGTCTGCTCCTCAAGCTTGCAAAGTCAAAACTGGCAGAAGTGGTGATTTTCACCTGGGTATCTTGAGAATCTTGCACAGTCCCTACCACATGCAGGTGTTCAGTGTGCAAATAAATGAAGAAATGTAAGACTGTGATAAGATTTTCATGGCATGCTTATTTTCCACACTTGCTCATGCAGCCCAACTTCCTCTACAACTGGTTTTACTACCTGTTTAAGTGATTTACCAGTTCTCTATTGAACCAACTTAAACCATGTTGCCTTCAACTCAACATTCATTGATACTCAATACAGTCCTATAGGGAGGCAAGAAAACTTACAGATGAAATGGTAAAGAAAGAGAGAGATTAAGCAATTTGCCCCAAATCTTATAACAACGAGCTGATAAATTTTGAGCGAGAACTTAAATGTCTGGCTGAGAATTCAGTGCTCTTTTCATTTAAACCACATTGCTTTATAAAAATAGATCCACAGGAAGAATAAAAATGTCCAAAGTGCAATGAGACAGAGAAGATAATATGGAGACAGACATACTGCACAGAAAGCACTTGACCATATGTCAGCCTGGTTCCCTTCATGTGTTTTGTTCATAACTTACTTTACTCAGGCAGCAGGAGACAGCATAACAACTGTCAGAGTGAATTTAGGCCACAGTTTTATGTTGCTCAATGTGTTGAGTCATTTCCCTTAGCTCACATTTCTACCGAACTTTATCTTCTAAGTCATCATGGCTTTAATCACTCCTTTATTTTGACAGTTGAGATTTTGTAGCCATTATCCAAATGAAATATTTATTCTCACTTGTGAGTCCCTAATCCTTCCCCAGTGGAATTAGCTATTTATTTGACACAATAGCGAGACCAGTAGGGTTAAAAATGCTTTCATAAAGACATTAATAGCTGGGTGTGGTGGTGTGCACCTAGGAAGGCTATGGAAGGAAGATCACTTTAGCCCAGGAGTTTGAGGCAACCTGTGCAACATAGAGATGCCTGTCTTTGAAATTAAAAATTAAAAAAAGACATTTAAAAAGGTTGTTTACAAAAATGATGGTTAACTGACAGAAAATAGAAACTGAAACTAGAAATCATGGCCATCAGCTTTGTCTAATGTGTACTTGATCCTTTTCTCTTTGTGATGGAAGTTGAAAGTCTTTTCTTTTAATCCACTACCATTCAAATGAGATCACTGAATTAGTTGGTAGATATAACTCCCAGCCTTCAATTATTTTTATATT
Organism: Cheracebus regulus; assembly: GCA_963574635.1. Lineage (NCBI taxonomy): Eukaryota > Metazoa > Chordata > Mammalia > Primates > Pitheciidae > Cheracebus > Cheracebus regulus. Next base: position 24,720 of record CAUYQU010025917.1, read on the forward strand.
CTTTTGCAATACAGTTAGTATTTTTTCAGGCTTCTATAAAATTGCATTTAACCAATCCCCAAATAGGTAAACATTGTGTAATTTTTTCTATTATTTACAATTCCTTGATTATAATTTTTTGTTTGATTAAAAACTCAGTTTTTTTCTTATATAAATATTATTAGCAGTCTAAAAACGTCATCTCAATAAACAGGATGAGTCAACTTGAGGACTAGAGAATCGGGTAGTCACCATCAGAGAACTGGTTTAGCAAACAGAAAGGGCCTACCCAGATAGAGAGAAGTCAGGCAAGGCTCTGATGTGAAAATATTAGAGAAGCTGGATGGGAGGCTTAATATAGTTTGTCTTTACACCTGTATATTTTGCCTCTTGCATCTGCTTGAATGCCCTCTGTAATTTATCATAACTAGATTTATTTTTCCAGTAGGTTTGTACTACAGTCAGAACAAACAAATCACTGGATCCAGCTGAAGCCTTAGATATATGACATAACAGAGATTTGCACAAAGATTTGCCCCATTGCCTTCTCGAACTTCTCGTATCATCAATCTATCTAGCAGGAGCTCTCTGAAGGTCATCAGAGGTCAGTATAATTTTAATAAGATTTTAACTGAAGGATAGCCATGATGTTCAGTGACCTTCAGACATGTTTATAATCGAGAAGCCACTCCTCCTGTTGAATGATAACCTCTTCCATGGGTTACCAAGCCAACGGTGCTCACATTCTGATTAACCATTGATTCCTATAAACCCAGCTCCCCCAGCACTGATGATCTAAATAACCTGAATGATTTGCATTGCCTTATCAATTCCATCTCATTTCCTGTCTTGGTGGTTTTTCTCACACTGCTTCTATGTGGAATGTCCATATGTATTCACTCAGTTTTCCACTTTATCATTCCATCATCGGTAGTCTCTATACACTATCCATCATGAGGACTAATGTGAACTGACTTTCCTCCAAAAAGCTTTCCCTGAACTTATCCTGAAATAACATTTTTCTCTGCTAACTTACCATTTGTCATATGTTAGTATACAGCTTCTCTAACTGTCATGACATGAAATAAATGGGAAGAAGGTGGAACTTGAAAAGAAATCTGCTCCTTAAGGCAGGCCTTGGGGGAATAGGCCTGTCTGGAGGTAATGTAAGGTCTAGATGATGTTTTTAGAATCTGAAGACTCAACACCTAACACAACAAATATAAGCCTAGGCAAGCTGTCAGTGCAGGGCCTAAAATTAGGTATTTCAACAAGTGGATGAATCAATTTGGGGAATTATATTAGTAAACAGAGGAAGGCTGTCCAGTAAAAGGGAGGATAAGCAGGAGTGCGGTGCAAAACTATTGAGGAAAAATGGCTAAGAAGTAGAAAAATTAACACATGGCCTAAAATGTTAAGATACTAAGCTTGTTACTGAATTACTGACCTGACTAGTATATAGGAGCATTAACAACGCAAAAACAGATTAGGTCAGGATTAGCAGTGGGGGTGAAATAATCTTCAGGGCTGAAATACTGAGCTAGAAATATTTAAATCCTCCTTGCAGATGACAAATATAGAGGACAATTTATTGGTTCAGTATGGATTTCTGGTCTTTTGTTAAGAAAGCAAGACCAGAAATACTCTCTTTCATTGAAAGCGAATATTGAGGCAGTAAACTCCAAATATAGCTGCAGGTACCATCTCCTGCTGATTTGTGTGTATGGAGCATGAAAGAAAGGCTCAGAAACAAAAGCATGTAGAAGAAAAAGCAGAAGGAGGCATTTACTTGCAAAGAAATGCAAGGAAGTCAGACTTCAAAAGAACTGGCCCAACAAATTAAAAAAATAGAACTTTTTAAAGCAGACAATATTATGAAGACTGTAAGGTTTACATTAGTCTCTTCACGGCAAAAAAACAAAAATTCATCACGGTTATTGTATTCAAAACGTCCATGACTATCTTCAGACAATAAATAGCATTGTAAAGTCAAGGTTAAAGTGATTTTCATTAAGGAGTTAGCAACTCTCAGGAAATGCATGCGGTTTTTATTCACTTAGAGGACTGCAAGTAGACAGATATCCTTTTATTGTTTATTTATGTCAGAGTGGAGAGGATTTTTTCTCTGTTTCTTTGGCAGTGGGACATGATGTATGGGCTTACAATGGTGTCAGGCCCAGATGTCACTTTGGTTTTTATACTTCATCTTGTGGTCATGTTTCCTCCTCTACAGGATGTGTTTGTCTACCTACATTTGCTTAACAATGTTCCTAATCAGTACTATTGATTTTACATTTTACTTTGAGCCATTTTATTTGCACAGATCTAACAAGAAGTGTTGATTAATATTTAATGACCTCCTAGTATTTTTTGATGAAACAATATACTAAGGCTTACAAGTTTACATCTATCTATAGATTTATAAAGCCCTTGTGGTTTACATTTACTTTTACATGTTTAACAGCTCAGTTAGAGCAGACCAAACCAGTCAGTTCACCTCTGCCTGATTTCATCTGCAATATTTATCATGTAAAGGTGTCCTTTTTAATAAAAGGTATCCAAACATCTCATTGTCCCTGCTCTGCCAAGAAAGGACATTCTTTCTCAACTCCAAGCCTGAGATTGCATAGTCCATAGAGCAAGTACCAGATCAGTTTCCTGGAAGGATGTTGTAGACATCACTTCTGTGTGCAAACGTAGAAATTATTCTTATTACTGGATTTGTCTTGTCTAATTAAATTGAATTTGTAGCACAGCTATACATTTTTTATTAAAAAATTGATTCTTTCTGGCCAGGCGAGGTGGCTCACACCTGTAATCCTAGCACTTTGAGAGACTGAGGTGGGGAGATCAAATGAAGTCAGGAGTTCAAGAGCAGCCTGGCCAACATGGTGAAACCCCGTCTCTACAAAAATACAAAAATTAGGCTAGCATGATGGTGGATGCCTGTAATCTCAGCTACTCAGGAGGCTGAGGTGGGAGAATGGCTTGAACCCTGGAGTGGGAAGTTGCAGTGAGCCAAGATCGCGCCATTGCACTCGAGCCTGGGTGACAGAGCAAGAGTCCATCTCAAAAAAAACAACAACAACTGCTTTTTTAAATTATTCATATATTCAGGTAGAAGGAAGGGCAAATTCTTATTGAACCAATACGAATAACTACATGGTCACAAAAAGTCAATGTTTTTATTAAAGGGACTTTGTGTAAGATTTAACAACTATTGCTAATTAAAAGTATGTTAATAGGCCGGGCGCGGTGGCTCACACCTATAATCCCACCACTTTGGTAGGCCGAGGCGGGTGGATCACAAGATCAAGAGATTGAGACCATCCTGGTCAACAAGGTGAAACCCCGTCTCTACTAAAGTACAAAAACTAGCTGGGCATGGTGGCCCGCGCCTGTAGTCCCAGCTACTTGGGAGGCTGAGGCAGAAGAATTGCTTGAACCCAGGAAGTGGAGGTCGCGGTGAGCCGAGATCGCACCATTGCACTCCAGCCTGGGTAACAAGAACGAAACTCCATCTCAAAAAAAAAAAAAAAAAAGGCGGTATGTTAATAGGCAAAACCAAATATTGTACGTCACAATTTTTTATAAAACAATTATTTGCATTTTCTTGGCAATTTATTAGCTTTGTTTTTATATTAAGAATGTCTACAAGGTATTTTTTTCCTCAGCACTAAGGATTCAGAGTGTTTTGTTTACTTTTTATAAATTTAATAATTTATAAATTTAATTGGGGGTTAAAGATAGATGAAGAAGAAAGAAAATGGGTTTCTCTGATGTTTATTAAAGTGGGAAAGTAACTAACCTCAATTGAATCGCTTTATTGAGTTCCTTTAATCCTAAATAATAACCTCTTGTCAGGCTGGTCTTGAGTTAACCAGTCTACTTTCATGAATTCATTTGCGTCTACATTATGAGCATCTTGGAAATCCTGACTCATTTGCTTGGTATAGCTAGAATATTGTTTATGGGGACAAGGTCAGCCTATTCTTGGAGGAGTCCTATATCCATGAGTCAATTTCCTGTGGTATCAATAGCATCAACAGTGTCTGCTACCGTTTTTATTGGAGCTCTTTTGGTATTTTTTCCAGATGACTCAAATTCTAATTGGTGCTTTGCAGAGAGGCTTTTAGGTATGTTTAAAGGGAAAGGAGAGCGGGGCACAGTGGCTCATGCCTGTAATCCCAGCACTTTGGAAGACTGAGGTAGGGGATCACTGGAGGTCCAGAGTTTGAGACCAGCCTGGCCAACATGGTGAAACCCTGTCTACTGAAAATACAAACATTAGCCATTCATGGTGGTGGGAGCCTGAATCTCAGCTACTTGGGAGGCTGAGATAGGAGGATAGCTTGAACCCTAGAGACAGAGGCTGCAGTGAGCTGAGATCACCCCACTGCCCTCCAGCCTGCACAACAGAGTGAGACTCTGTCTCAAAAATAAATAAATAACAAAACTGGGAAGTTTGTTAATTTTTTCATAGCAAACAATATCACAATGGGGGTTAGTGACATTCTCTGTTGAGGTGTAATACATTCTCATCTAATGAAATTTTAATCAATGATTACCATAAAAGACAGAACACATTAAGGACAGTTAGTGCATTCTGATACCTCTCCAGGGCCTTTAATTTTCCCCATAAAGTGCACATTATTATTGTCACCAACTGATAAGTTTATTTTTTTAATCAATTGGTTGATGTTCATTACACCAGTCTTTGTACATTAACATATATATGCCTCAATCCAACCTAAGAAGTGTACAATTATTGTAACATAGCCACAGCAATCACACACAATTATTTCACTTAATTAAGATGATTTTATTGCTATTTTCTCATATTATGGGCTTGAAAAATAGAGCAGCTTCCACTGTATTGATCATAGTTTTGAGCAAACTAAATATCTGGAGAATGCAAAACATTATCTTTATTTCTAATATATAGTCTCGTTAAGAGCTAGGAGGAGAATCTTTGGAGTTTCCCGGTAGCCATCTGAGAAACCCAGAGATAGTGTATTCACAAATGACATCTTAGTACTTTTACTATTTTGTATTTGAGGATTAAATTTGGGGAATATGGTATCAAAAAGAGTGTCACAGGTGGGGGCTGCAGATGTGAGGGGCCTGCGATCAATCAGATGACCCTGGATGGACTACCTGCTACGCGTGTCAGTCCCAGATCCCAGCTGTGGTGGGTTCCTCTCTGTAACAGCACATCTTTTTAAAGGGCAAGAATCTGGGCTCCAGATAGCTAGCCTCTGTCTCCTCCATCCCAGCTTGTCATGGTACCCCCGAACCACCCTCCCCTTCAATTTGGGCCCTGGAGTTCGGTACTAAGGCTCATAGCCACAGAGGGAAATTGGGAGTTCACATGTGAAAGGCAGAATTAAGTAAATGCACCTTCTTCCAAAGTCTTAAGTTTGTAGTCCCAGTGCCGCTATCAGTGTTTCCAGCAGGGGTATTGGCAGTACCAGGTAGCCACTACCCAGGGTTTGTGTTTCTGAGCTTTCCCATCACCAATTAATTGGAAATTTCAGGAACTGTCCCTGCCTTACAATGCCTGCTCTGCTCTACAGGTCTCTTGGACACAGACAGCAGGTGATGGGGCAAGCCAAGAGACAAAAATGTCTTCTGATAAGCAGGGGTCAGCAGACGAGGATGAAAGCTAATAACACCCACTACTTAGGAAATTTAGAGGGATCCCCATTGTCTTTGTAGGAATAGCAGGTTTTCTGACTATAATGCCCAAAGTTCTTTACAAGTTGAAGTCCAGAAGAGATCAAAAAGTGTATTATGCACATGACAGTTGCTATCCAAAGATTTGTCATAGGAGCTGTGACTCTGGGTGTTCTCTATTCTATTAGAAGAATTACATTAGATTTTGATTCCTCAATGTGACCAAGAAATAGAGCTACTTGCTGGGAACAAGAAAGACAAGATGACTTCTGGAAACTATTTATTATGAAAATGAATTTTCAATATGTAGCAAACTACACTGCAGAAGTATTACAAGAATTCTCATAGACATGGTACATTAAATCCCCAATCAATAATCATACATAGTCAATATAAAATTGACTTTGTTGATATCTTTCAAACCTGGGAAATAATTTTCTGACTTTCAAATTTTTTAGTTTCTATTCAATGGCAGAAAATCTATATTGTGCCAAACCAGTCTGAAATTAGTAGTTAATTATATGCTGGACACAGAAAAGTTTTCTATAGCCTGTTAAACGCAATGCTCCATTCATTGCTTAGTTTCCCTCAAATAGCATAATGTAATTAAGGCTTTCATAAACATGTTTTTCTTAAGAACAGCTCACAGTGACAGAGGAGAATAGTTATATTGTTAATTAAAGTTGGTTCATCACTCATATGGAAAACCTGACTTACATGGAAACTTAACTATTTTATCACAAAGATAAATGTTTGTCATTTAAATATGTATGTATTCATTTTTATACTTCTTAAAAGGATTTCTAGGAGTGCAAAGGTAAACTACTATATATCGATTTTCTCCCAGATGGCAATATTGTTTTGGGTGAGGAAGAATTCAGTCTGGGAGAGCTACATCTAATCCGGTAGGATACTGTGGAGAATACAAGAAACCAAAGTAGATATTAAATTTTTGCTAAAAGACTAATATATGGAGATTGATTTATCATTTTATTAGAAAGGGAACCCAAATAATAATACTACGTTTTTAAGACCATCCATTTAACAAATTGAACTAAAACACTCAAAAGTTCTTTTACATTTTATGCATAAACTCATTAATATTGAGTAAACAATCAAAAATTATAAACATTTTAATGCTCATTTAAACTCATTATTTGCAGGTATTAGAAAGTATAGCAAATGAAATTTACTTCCCTCAGATATTATACAATTATTGTATGCCTTCAAATTTGTATTTTAAAATTCAGTTTCATATTCTAGCAAGAACCTACAATTTGCCTTATAGACAAAATTACTCTCTTTTGCCTTGATAAGCAAAAACACACTAATTATTTTGCATAAACCTTTCTAAATACTCAAACTGACTTAATTTCTTAAAGTAGTATAAATGAACATGTGCATTAATCAGAACTAAAGATATTTTTACATACTGTTCATTCTCCTACTTGTTAGCCACTCTACAATGTGTAAAAATATGCAGCATATATATGTTAAAAATTTTGCTAGACTATCCAAAGATTTTTCATTAATTACCTCAGTAAAATATTAGCCAAGTTCATAAAGCTAACTAGTATATTAAAATTCATTTTAAGCTGACACACTATAGAGAATTTATATTAAAATACAAAAATTTACATTAAAATTGTGTTAAACATGAAATCTGAATTTTTTTCCAGGTAGGCTATGTGTAGTTTTACCTGTATAGCATAATTATTTGTAGCCCTATCTCAAGCTACAGGAGCAAATGTTTTAAAAATGCTAGCTTAATAATTCAATTCAGTTGAGCTATAAATCCAGTAGGGGACATCTAGAAAGCTCTGATAAGTTAAAATATTTTATAAACCAAAAAAATGTGCTAACATTAATTCTAAGATTGTGATAAAATCAGAGAAAAAGCATAATTCATTTAAACCAAAATTATCAAACCATATACACTTATCCAAGATTTCCCATGATTAGAAATATTACTGTACTATTTCAATCAAATAAAAAAAACCTCATGATGCAATTCTCTTACTCGCCTGCCTTCCTTGCTTCTCACCTTCTGACATAGCAACCAAGTCCATTAATTCACCTCAGAACTAAACCTCTCTATAATTTTTTTCCTCTGAGCTGCAGTTCAGCAAGTTACCTGTGCTTATATAGATAAGCCAATGAAAACAAAAGCTCCATTAAATTTAAGAAATTGTTTAACCTAATTCATTAATTTTCTCCAGAGATAGGAAAATGTATAATAATTTGTTCAGAAGATACTTACATGCATACAACAGGAAGTCATTATCAAACTCTGAGCCAGTGATGATTTTCTCCATACTTTATTATAGACTTTCTTGTGCTTCTTATAGTCCTTATCCAGTCAGATTATAGGTTATGGTAGAGACGTAATTTTTGAGGTTGAGTAATACTTTATTGTTGATGCATAGAATATTCCTCATATCTTATTTCAACTCATTTTTATATTTCTATGAGATTTTCCTCATTTGGGGTTTTTTGTTTGCTTGAGAAAAGGGAGAGAGAAATTTAAATGCTTGAAAACCTTTAGAGTTTTCAGAAGCACACAAAACTTCAAACAAGCACAAAGCAATTCTCATTAATGCTTCCTTAAGACAAACAAAGCAAAGTGCTATCAAAAGTTAGAGCTCTCCATTTTTCAAGCCATGCAAGACTGTCTCCAATAGTGATGACTTCAACAGTGATTCAACTTGAATGTGCATCAGAACCACCTGCAAGGCCTAATTAAACAGATTCCTTGGCTTACTTGGCAATATATGACTCAGTAGGTAAGATCTGAGAATTTGCATTTCTAACAAGTTGCCAGGTAATACTGATACCGATATCTAGGGACTATGAGTATCACATTCCAAGAGTGTTTAAAAAATGACCAATTTCTGTACCCAATTATCTGCAAAGCTTCCTAAGAGAGGAGAAAAAAAAGAAAAAACAATAAGAGGAACTAGGGAAACACTGGAAACTAGTAACACAAAAACAAACCATTGTAAAGGCTAACTTATTTTCATGGGGAAAATTTTTTATTTCATTTTGCACCCACAAAAGACTTCAGAAGTTTTTTTCATGTCAGAAGGAAGCATATAACCTCCATATTCACTGTCTCTTTTTTGCCTCTTTGCTGTAGTTACTCTCTGTACCAACGGTTCTGAGACTGAAGTCTCTCTGGTTCTGCTGGTCAGATAGGCTGTCTACTTCAATTGTGATCTCTCACTGAATGTTCTTATCCACTGCTTCCTCACTCTGTAATATCTGTCTAACAAGCTTCTGTCTTCTCATCCTCCCATCCCATATGCTGACATTCCTTCCAGACTCTGCATTGTTATGAGAGCTCAGCGGGGGAGGGAGCTGAATGTCTGTATTCAGTCTCCAACCACAATCTAGGATATTCTGTATTAATCACAAATAACTGATGTAAGTTTCTCCCACTTACTCATAGCTGAGCCACATTACCCCCAATGCTATCTCATCCCACTGCAGTCTCTACGACTAATTTCTATTATACAAGGTAAGATCAAGATTTGAAGTGATTGAGTTTAACATAGAAAGATATATTGACTCCTGTGAAAGTCCAGAAGTAGGGCAGGCTTCAGGGTTAATTGCTTGAGTGATCAATGATATCATTAAGGTTATGATTGGGACATGAAAAAAAGAACTGGCAAATAAGGAGAGAACTTTGGCAATAGAAAGGCATTTGATCCTTGTGTTGTTCTGAATGCCCTAAAGGAAAAGACAAATTAAAGGCAGATTCCAACAGAACTGTTAACAAAGAAAAAAGGGAGAAGGTGAGTGAGACTCTTGAATAAAAATTCTTAATTCTTAACACCACCTGTGAAATCTTATCTGCTCTGGTTATACTAAGAATCATCATCACACCATTCCATCTCACATTCTAGAAGGCTTTGTAGTAGTAGAAGTATAAACAACATATACAAATTTCCTAAGTATTTTGGCTGTTTTATCTTCCATAAGCCTCACACAAGCCATGTGTATGATTATCCATCTTTTGGACCATTATCTAATTATTGTAGATATCACCTCTCTTGCTTTGGGGAAGGGAGATTCTCTTTCCTTATCAATAGTATTGGATCGACTCTTCTAATTTCATGATGACACTGAGTATTCTTGAACGATGGAAGAAAAATATAACCCTCAGAAAACTTTGCAACTACTGTATTTCACAAGTCCTATCCATCCTAGAAGGTCTTCCAGCCTTGACCCCAAGATGGCCACACATAGGTCTCTTCTTCTCCATAACCAGAGGGTTATATATAGGTTATATTATCCTTCAAAGTCTGGGATAAACCAATTTCTCACTCTAAAGAAAACAAAGTGTTTCGATTTTCCCAACCCTAGCCCTAGCCTAAAGTCTACCTTCTAAGTCCTATTTTATTGTAAAGGTCCCTGGATTGATCTTTCAAGGGATTTTTGCCTTCTGAGAAAATATTACTCTCATTCAAAGAATTGTGGCCTGGTAACAAATCTACAAGAGTCTTGAGCACAGAGGCCAAAACATCAGAACGTCTGGATTATTCAGGCTAAAGTAATATCACCTGTGGGTTATCCACAGCCCAGTTCTCAGCTTCAGACAATGCGGGAGTCACCAGTGTTCTGTTTTCTTTCCTCTGCCATTTTTATTCAAAAACTCTAAAAATTTGGAGTTCCATTTCTCTTAGGAAGACATGAATACATTAGTGCAGTAACATTTATTTCTACTTTTTTGAAATTTTATTATGAAATCCATCACTTTCCAAGCTTCTCTTTCTAGTGGTGTAAAACGGATGAATGACCTTGGGCACATGATTGCCTCATCTCAGGTGACACCTTTTTTGCCCTTTGAAAAGCCCAAAATATACTTTATAATGTAGTTTAACTATTCTACTTCACCTCATATAAACAAACTGATTTTCCATCTCATCAATACAGCATGAACATTGCTCCAAGTCAATTAACAAAAATAGGAAATATCACTTTAAATGAATGCATAATTTCTCTATATAGAGAAAAATAAATAATACATGTGTGCATATATGCATGTGTGAATATATGTTATGACTACATTCTGCAAGTTTTTTAACTATCTTTTTACTTTTTACTGATGGAGACTCATCATGGTTTTTTTCCCACCGTACTACAAAGTAGCCACAAACTTTCTAACATTCTGGAGTGCAGTATCTCTTATATGAAATGCTTGGGACCAAAAGTATTGCAGATTTTAGATTTTTTCAGGTTTTGAAATATTTTCGCATCATAATGTGATATGTTAGCAATGAGACCCAAGTCTAAATTTATTTACATTCCCTACACATGTAGCCTGAAGGTAATTTTATGTATTTTTTAAATTTTGTGCATGAAACAAAATTTTGACGTCTTTTGACTTCGACCAGTCATATAAGGTCATATGTGAAATTTTTCACCTGTGACATTATGTCAGTGCTCAAAATGTTTCAAATTTTGAAGCATTTCAGATTTCAGATTTGTTAGTTGACCTTTGAACAACATGGGTTTGAATAGGTCCAGTCACACTCATATTTTTTTTTAAATAAATATATCAGAAAAAGGTTTGGAGAACTGTGATTGAAAAAAACTAGCAAACTAACTGCATAGCCTGGAAATATCAAAAAAAAACAAAAAAAAGCTACATACATCATGAATGCATCAAGTATATGTATATATTAATCTATTTGATGGTAGATAAGATATACACAAATCTATTACATAAAGTTAAAATTTATCAAAATGTATGCACACAAATTGTACAAGGCACCATTTGCAGTCAAAAGAAATGTAAACAAATATAAAGATGCTATATTAAACCATAACAGCATACAATTAACTATAGCACATACTGTACTACCCTAGTAATTATTTTTTATTTTATTTTTATAAATGTGCTAGGTACAAGTGCACTTTCATTATATGATTGTTTTGTTATACGGATATATTGCTAGTGGTGAAGCCTGGGTTTTTAGTGTACTCATCACCCAAATAGCAAATATTGTATCCAAGTAACTTTTCAACTCTCACTCCCTTCCAACTTTCGCATCTTTTGGAGTATTCTTCAATGTCTCCTTTTCCAGTCTATGTACTATTATAATAATTTTGTAGCCACCTCCTGTTGCTACTGTGGTGAGCTCGTGTTGCCGGTATCACCATGTGCACTTGGTCTCTTCAGTAAATTCTATATCTAAGTGAATAGTATGTTCTCTCACAGTTCTCTTTTCATTGTGCTTAGTAGAATACTATAAATCTTGAATAACACCATGGGACCAATACAAAGTGCCACTAGTGATGCTGGGAGTGCTCCCAAGAAGCAGAGAAAAGTTGTGACATTATGAGCAGAAATTAGATTGCTTCCTATCTATAGATTGAGGTCTGCAGCTGCAGTGGCCTGCCATTTCAAAATAAACAAATCCAGCATAAGGTCCCTTGTAAAAAAAAAAAAAAAAAAAATGGAAATTCATGGGGCCCTCATTTCATGCCTCTTGTTTTCAATCAAGAGGCATGAAAACCTTGTCCTTTCTTGTCTCATATCCAAAATGCAGCTTTCACTTGAGTACAGGATAGCTATAAGAAAGACATACCTGGCCAGGCACAGTGGCTCATACTTACAATCTCAGCACTTTAGGAGGCTGAGGCAGGCAAATCACGAGGTCAAGAGTTCGAGATGAGCCTGGCAAACATGGTAAAACCCCGTCTCTCCTAAAAATACAAAAAATTAGCTGGGAGTAGTGGCAGGCACCTGTAATCCCAACTAATCAGGAGACTTAGATAGGAGAATTGCTTGAACCTGGGAGACGGGGGTTGCAGTGAGCCAAGATCGCACCACTGCACTCCAGCCCTGGTGACAGAGTGAGAGACTCTATGCCGAAAAAACAAAAAAGAAAGACATACCTGTAGACTCTTATTTGATTCAAGAAATAGTGAAGTCATTATTTGACAACTTAAAGTAAAAGGAAGGTGAAAGATCTAAAGCTGAAGAGTTTAATGCCAGCAAAGGATGATTTGATAATTTTAGAAAGTGGTTTGGTTTTTAAAATGTCAGGATAAAGGGAGTAGCAACTTTTGCCAACCAAGAATCAGCAAGTGAATTCTCAAATGCCATTAAGAAAAACATTGAGAGGAAAGGATATCTGCCTGAACAGGTATTAATGCAGCTGAAAGTGCCCTATTCTGGAAAAAAAAAAAAGCCACAAAGGACATTTATTAGTAAGGAGGAGAAGCAAGCACCAAGATTTAAGACAGAAAGGGAGAGGCTAACTCCACTGCTTTGTGCAAATATAGTCAGGTTTATGATCAGGGTTGCCCTTAGCTATAAAGCTGCTAACCCCTGAGTCTTGAAGGGAAAAGATAAACACTAGTTGCCAGTCTTTTGGTTGTACAACAAGAAGGCCTGGACAATGAGAATGCTTCTTCTGGATTGGTTCCATCAATGCTTTGTCCCTGAAGTCAGAAGTACCTTGCCAGTAAGGGACTGCTTTTCAAAGTTTTTTTTTTTTTTTTTAATTGGAAAAATGTCCCCTGGCCACCCAGAACCCCATGAGTTCAACACCAAAGGCACCAAAGTGGTCTCCTTGCCTCCAAGCACATCTCTAATTCAACCTCTAGATAAGGGAGTCATAAGGACCTTTAAGGCTCTACACATAGCACTATGGAAAGGTTTGTCAACACTACGAAAGAGAACCCCAATAGAGAAAACATCGTGGAAGTCTGGAAGGCTTACACCTTTGAAGATGTCATCAGTTGATAGAGAAACAGCCATGAAAACCATTAAACTCGACAAAACAAATTCCTGTTGTCAGATGTGCATGACTACAGAATTACGACAGACTCAATCAAGAAAAATCATTAAAAAATGTGGATGTGAAGGGAAAAAAAGGTGGGGAGTGAATGGTTGCAAAATATGGATCTTGGAGGAATTTAAGAGCTAATAGACACCAGACCAGAGGAATTAACAAAATAAGACTTGATGGAGATGAGTACTTCCTAATCAGTGCCAGGCAATGAGGAAGAAGACATAGAAGAAGCAGTGCCAGAAAACAAATCGGTATCCAACAATCTGGCAAAAGGGTTCTGGTTATTCAAGACTGCTTTTGACTTCTTTTATGACATAGACCTTTCCATGATATAGGAACTGAAACTAAGGCACATGGTGGAAGGATAGGTACTATATCAAAATGGTTTTAGATAAATGAAAAAGCAAAATAGAAATAATGATGTATTTTTGTAGAGTTACACCAAGTGTGCTTGCCCCTTCTGCTTCTCCTTCCATCCCTTCACCTCTTCCACTTCTGCGACCCCAAGACAGCAAGATCTGCTCCTCCTCATCTTCCTCCTCCTCCTCCGCCTACTCAACATGAAGACAACAATGATGAAGACCTTCAGGATGATCCACTTCCACTTAATGAATGGGTCATATACTTCCTCTTCCTTACAATTTTCTTGATTATAATTTCTTTTCAGTAGCTTAGTTTTTTGTAACAATACAATATACAATACATACAGCATGTAAAATACATGTTAAACATAACTGTTCATCCTATCTGTAAGGCTTTTTGTTAACAATAGGCTATAAGGAGTCAAAAGTTGTATATGGACTTTTGACTGCGTGGGAGGCCAGCTCCCCTAACCCTATGTTATTCAAGGGGCAACAGTATTCTTTCTCACTGGCACTTTAGTTTTCATAAATTCAAGTCCCAAAAGTAAAACTACAAGTTCAAAAGGATTTAAAACAATAATTATTGCCAGATTACAGAAAGTTTCCAATTTACATCCTCACCAATAGCGTGCAATATTGGTGTCCCTGAATCCTTATCAGCAATGAATTTTTAAATATACTATCATGTATGAAAAAAAAATTTTTTTAAATGTGAAATTCCCTGATCACTAATGAAATTAAGCATCAATATTATTCCTTTAATATGCAAATGCTGAAAAAACACATAACTACATTAGATGTCAAAAAATCTATAAATCAGGCCAGGTGCAGTGGGTGCTCACCTGTAGTCCCAGCCACTGGGAGACTTGAGTCCAGGAATTCAAGACTATAGTGTGCAATGATTGAGCCTGTGAATAGCCACTGCACTCCAGCCTAGACAACATAGCAATACCCATCTCTTTAAAAAAAAAAAAAAAAGAGAGAGAGAGAGAGAATCTATAAGACAAAGACAAAAGTCCTCATGAATTAAGAGAAGCCGGCCAGGGGAACCAACTTTGCCTTGATTAGAGAATTGCAACTTTTAGCTCCAGCCCGTGACTTCCAGGGAAAGAAGAGGGGCTGAAGATTCAGTGTAATCACCAATGATTGGTGATTTAATCAATCATGCTTAAATAATGGAACCATAAGAAACCAGAGGAGAGTGAGAGCTGCTGGGCTCAGGAGCACTTTCAGGTGCTGGGAGGGTGTTGTGCCGGGCGAAGGCTCGGACGCTCGGCACCCTCTTCCCATACCTTGCCCTGTCTGTCCCCTTCATGTGGCTGTTGCTGAGTTGTGCTGTTTATAAGAAGCTGGTAATAAAAACTCAATATTCTGGTACAGTGAGCTGTAAGGGACAAGCTGCCCCAGAAAACCTCCTCCGCGCAGCTGGCCGTCACCCTGACTGCTCTGCAGCTGCATTCCTAAACCTTTATCCAGGCGCCACAGCAAGGCTACCACACGTGCAACAGCCATCTGAGCAGCATGGGGAAGGTCATGGGAAACAAGCTTTGTCATATGTACTTATAAATTCCTGTTTTACGGAGAGAGATCCAAGATGGCCGATTAGCAACAGCTCAGGAATGTAGCTCCCAGTGAACACACAGAGAACGAGTGGACGCCGCACTTTCCAACGAATTTTTGTTGCCTACAGACTGGGAGATTCCCGGCAGAGGAGCCACATGGGTCGCCAGCGCGACTCTTTTGGTCGGCGTGGCTGTTTTGCCGGTGCCCCAGCGCGGCGCTTCTCGGTGCGGAGTATACAGGACAGACGGGCTCGGCTGGTCCCATCCCCACAAGGAAAACAGCAATTGGAAGCGCTGAGGACTGAGAGTTTCACAGCAAGCACAGCAAATCCAGGAAGGTCCGCCTCTGTGGGGAAAGGGCATCTGTCAAAGAACAAATAAGAAACAGAAAAAAACTTCATCAGCGGGCGGAGAGAGATCTAAGATGGCCACATAGCAGCAGCTCAGGATTGTAGCTCCCAGTGAAAGCGCAGAGTGAGTGGAAGCCACAATTGCAGACGAATTTTTGATGCCCAAGAACTGGGAGATTCCCGGCGAAGGAGCCACATGGGTCGCCAGCACAACTCTTTTGGCCGGTGGCTGTTTTGCTGGCACCTAGCGCGGCGCTTCTCAGTGCGGAGTGTATGGGACTGGATGCCCTTTTAGTCAGGCTCCGCTGGTCCCATCCCCACAAGGAGAAGAGCAATTGAAAGCGCTGAGGACTGAGAGCAAGCACAGCTGAACCCGGGAAGCCCAGCTCTGTGGGGAAGGGGCGTCCTCTGAAGGAAAACTAAGAAACAGAGAAAACTTCATAACCAACAAGCCGGACGTCCACTCAGAGACCCAATCTGAAAGTCGGCAATTACAAAGACGACAGGTGGATAAATCCGCAAAAATGGGAAGAAACCAGTGCAAAAAGGCTGACAACACCTGAAATCAGAATGCCTCTCCTCCTACAGGGGATCACAGCTCGTCATCAGCAAGAGAACAAGGCCTGACGGAGGATGAGTGTGATGGACTCACAGAATCAGGCTTCAGAAGGTGGATAATAAGAAACTTCTGTGAGCTAAAAGAACATGTTCTAACCCAATGCAAAGAAACTAAGAACCTTGAAAGAAGATCTAACGAAATGCTAACGAGAATGGACAACTTAGAGAAGAATATAAGT
>CAUYQU010025920.1:0-19039 GCA_963574635.1 Cheracebus regulus
GTTCAAGACCAGCCTGGCCAACATGATGAAACCCCATCTTATTAAAAAAAAAAAAACCCCTCAGGCTGGTCTCTCCTGGAGCTGCCATCCCAAAAGGAGAGGGAGAGAAGGAGAGCTGCCTGTTCAATTCTCAGGAGGAGCTAGAGGGAGTCCTGTTTTCTTTCGGACCCCAGGAAGAGAAGTGCACACTCACACAGCACACACACAGGTGCGCGCACATGCAGGCAGCCAGCCTGCCAAAGAGCGGCTCTCCCACCTGCTTACACAGTCCATTTTCTAAAGGGTGCCTGCCACAACAGGAATTTACTGTCGGCCTCTTTCTTTCTCCTTGCTGAAGCAAACTGGCCTTTCTCCAGTTCACAAGAGCATCATAGAGAATGCTGGCAGCCTCCCTGCAGAGTCATCACCTGACTCACTGTGTAATGCACAAAACCCGAGCTTCTCAAGGTTGGAGGCTTAGAGGTTGTCTGGCCCAGACCACTATGTGCAGCATGACACCGCCAAGGGCTCGTCCAGGCTCTGCTTGGACACCTCACCTCTCCTCTCCTCACCACCTTTTGAGGCAGCCCTTGCCACCTGGTGAAGCCCTGTAGGAAATTCCCCGCTACCTTGAGCTGAAGCCTGTTTCCCTATAACAACCTTCTTTTCTTCCCATTTTTACTGCTCAGACTTGGGGAGAAAGTTAAATTCCTTCTCTCTTTTATAGCCCTTAAGGGATTTAAGACAGATACTAGACCATCTCAAGAGTCTTCTCTTGTCCAGCTGAGACTAGCAACCACACCACAACCATACTCATATGAGCACAGCCTATATTTATTAAGTGCAATACACACACACACACTCACACTCACATGCACACACACACAATATGGAAGAATCAGCCAAGAATCTCCTTGAGCTGCTGTCCATGTAGGCTAGAGAACCAGGAAAGTCAGTGACATAATTCGGTGTGAGTCTGAAGGGCCAGGAACCAGCAGCACTGATGTCTGAAGACAGGTGAAGATGGATGTCCCAGTTCAGGCAGGGAGAGGAAATTCACCTTTCTTCTGCCTTTTTATTCTGTTGGGGCCCTCTGCAGATTGGCTTATGCCTACTCACAGTGGGAAGAGAGGTTCTTCTTCACTGAGTCTACCAAGTCATATGCTAATCTCTTCTGGAAACACTCTCATACATACAGCCAGAAATAATGTTTGACCAGGTATCTGGGCATTGTTTATCCCAATCAAGTTGATCCATACAATTAGCCATCACAGTCACTTGTGCTTTTGGTGTCATATCTAAGAAACCATTGCCCAATTCAAGGTCATGAAGATTGACACCTACATTTTCTTCTAAGAATTAGCGTTTTAGCTCTTCCATTAAGATCTCTGATCCATCTTAAGTTAATGTTTGTATATCATGCGAAGGAGGAAGTCTAAATTCATTCTTTTGCATGTGAGTCTCCAGTTTTCCCAATACTATTGACTGAAAGAATATTCCTTCTCACACTGAATTATTGTGGCACGCTTGTGGAAAAGCAATTGATCATAGCTGTGAGATTTATTTCTGGACTCTCAATTCTACTCCGTTGGATAGACATCCGTTTACCTATATGTCTATCTTTGTGCCAGAACCCTGCTCATGCAATTTTTTATTCAGGGTTATAAAGACAATATAACTGCAAGGAAGTATTCTCCACAGGACATATTCTTTGAAGCAGAAATGTTTTGATTTTTTTTTCTTTTTTGAGACAGAGTCTTGCTCTATCACCCAGGCTGGAGTACAGTGATGCCATCTTGGCTCACTGCAGCCTCCGCCTCCTGGGTTCAAGCGATTCTCCTGCCTCAGCCACCCAACTAGCTGGGGTTACAGGTGTGCGCCACCACATCCAGCTAATCTTTGTATTTTTAGTAAAGATGGGGTTTCACCATGATGGCCAGGCTGGTCTTGAACTCCTGACCTCAAGTGATCTGCACCCACCCACCCACCTGCTGGGATTACAGGTATAAGCTGCTATGCCCAGCCAGAAATGTTTTTAATTTTGATGAAGTTCAATTTATTTATTTTTTATTTGGTTGCTTGTATTTTTGTTTCCACATGAAGAAAACTATTGCCAAGGTCACAAAGATTTACCCCTATATTTTCTTCTAAGAATTTTACAGTTTTGAAAGTTGTAGCTCTCATATTTAAGTCTTGGATCCATTTTGAGTTAACGGCAAAGACGGCTGGTTTGATTTACATTCTGTTGGGCTCAATGTCTCGATTCCCTAAAGGTTTCTGAAGATGAAGTTCACTCAGTGCTCTTTTTGCCACAACTTCATCAAGAGATTTGGGGAAAGTAACATTTCATCAGCAGGTCCTAAGAAGCCTCTTTCCCCATTCCGAAACTTTTGGAGGGAGAGACTGAGTAAGGGCTTTTTTTCCCCTTTTTTGAGACAGGGTCTTGCTCTATCACTTAGACTGTAGTGCAGTGACACAATTATGGCTCACTGCAGCCTCAAGCTCCTGGGATCAAACAACCCTCCAACAATAGCCTCCCAAGTAGCTAGGACTATAGGTACACACCACCATGCCGGTCTATTTTGTGTTTTTGTAGAAGCAGCGTCTCACTATGCTGCCCCGGCTGGTCCCAAAGTGCTCTTCTGGCCTCAACCTTCCAAAGTGGTGGGATTACAGTCATGAGCCATCATACTTGGCTGAGCACAGGGATTTTTTTTTTTTTTTTGAGACAGAGTCTCACTCTGTTGCCCAGGCTGGAGTGCAGTGGCACGATTTCAGCTCACTGCAACCTCTGGAGTAGCTGGGATGACAGATGTGTATTACCACACCTAGCCAAATTTTTCTATTTTTTAGGAGAGACAGGTTTCACTGTGTTGGCCAGGCTAGTCTCGAACTCCTAGCCTCAAGTGATACACCCACCTCAGCCTTCTAAAGTGCTGGGATTACAGGCATGAGCCTCTGTGCCCAGCCAACATAGGGATTTTTAACCACTTATCTCCCTTTCAAATTAAGAGACCTAGGCTCTGGAGGGGAGGTGGCTGGCCAAAGGTCACACAGTCAGCAGGTTTACAGCTAAACTCCAATCCATGTTTTCTGATTCCAAATTTCGTGTTTCTTCTATTCTGCCACAATGCCTGCCTACAATGAAGCAGGCAAAAATCAGTCGGGGACAGAAAGCCAGGCCAGTGGGGAAAGAAGGAAAGACCGTGAGTTCGCAGCGGATCACTCAATGAGCGTTAGCAGTGAAGGAGTGGACATAGGAGAGTTTCTGGGTCTTTTAGAACAGGAGTGACATTTGGTGCAGTGCGGATAGTTTCTGAGAAAGAAGGCCCTATGATGAAGAAAAATAAAGGAACTGAGTTGATTTCACCTGCTCCAAAGGCCTCAGAGTAAATGAATGATGCTTTTCCAGGATACGGATGTTCTGTTCAGAAGCTATTGTGCACTTGCCCTGAGATGCAGGCAAGAGCAAATGATATGGGCTTCCATCATGATAGGAGAGATTTAAATTAGCTCCCAAGAAGAGTTTTAGGAGTGGAGTTGTTAATGAAGAAGAATTCTTTAGTGATGGTCTTGAATCAGTCCATCCGCTGGGACCCTTTTAGACTGCGCTTCGTCCTCTCCTGAGGCAGGGACCCAGTCTTGGGCCCATGATTACCAAGCATGTTGGATGTGCAAAGTGGTGCCCTGGGGCTGGAGGTGGTGGAGAGGCTACATCACACAGGAAAGCAGATTTTGCCTTGTGGTATCTCCAAATGGGAAGATTGTCTACAGAAGTCATAGAATAACTAGGTTTTGAAGTCTCTTCTTCCTTCTTCATATTTTTGCTTTTTTGAGACAGGGTTTCATTTCCATCATCTAAGCTGGAGTGTAGTGGCACAATGATGGCTCGCTGCAGCCTTAGCCTCCGAGGTTCAAACGATCCTTCCACCTCAGCCTCCTGAGTAGCTAGGATTACAGGTACATGGCACCATACCAGGTTAATTTTTGTATTTATTGTAGCAATGGGGTTTCGCCATGCTGCCCAATCTGGTCTCAAACTCCTGGACTCAAGCCATCATCCAGCCTTGGCCTCCCAAAGTGCTGAGATTATAGGTGCCAAGACCTCTTCCTTCTCTTGTAATTCTCACTGATAGTCTTCTGAGAGACTCTGCATAAAATATTCTATCTAAAAAAGAACTCACACCTGTAATCCCAGCATTTTGGAAGGCCGAGGTGGGTGGATCACTTGACATCAGGAGTTCGAGACCCACCTGGCCAACATGGTGAAACCCATCTCTACTAAAAATACGAAAAATTTAGCTGGGTATGGTGGCAGGTGCCTGTAATCTTAGCTACTCAGGAGACTGAGGCAGGAGAATCACTTGAATCTGGCAGGTGGAGGTTGCAGTGAACTGAGATCGAGCCATTGCACTCCACCCTGGGCAACAGAGTCAGACTCTGTGTCAAAAAAGTAAAAATAAAAATAACATTAATAAAAAGAAACATCACTGTGGTAGGCTGGATAACAGCCCCCCAAGATGGCCTTGTCCTTATCCCTGAAACTTGTAAATATGTGACCTTACATGCTAAAAAGGGGTAGATGTGATTAAGTTCATGATCTCGAGGTAAGGAGATCATTTTGGATTTTCCAGGTGGGCCCAATGTCATCACAAGGGTCCTTTGAAGAAGTAGGTAGGGGGTCAGAGTCAGAGATTTGAAAATGTTGTGCTGTTGGCTTTGAAGATGGAGGAAAGGGCCACGAGCCAAGGAAGGCAGGTGGCTCTGAAAACTACAAAAGGCAAGAAAGTAGTTTGTTCCCTAGGCCTCCAGCAGGAATGCAGCCCTGCTGACACCCTCATTTTAAGATTTCTGATAGCCAGAACTGTAGGGTAATACATTTGTGTTCTTTGAAGTCACTAAGTTTGTGGTAATTAGCTACAGCAACAGTAGGAAACTGATATATCCATTAAACTAAAGGCCAGTCTTAGCATTATAGAACAAAACAGATGATGGATAAATACCAATTACCTTAAAGAACGAAGTACGGGTTACTTAGTAAAGTTAGGTTTACTTGTTGCATGTCAGTTGAATTCCAGTGATCATTCAAAACTATGGGTGAAGCTAACCCAACGTAATTAAACAAAACAACCATGTAATAACAAGATAGCAGAATGTAAGGCCCTCATATAAGTTTAGTAGATAGGAACTATGTATTATATGAGTATACTATGTACAAATAGCATGAATCCATGGCATATTTTTAAACACTTTTATTGAGATATATTTCACATTACATACCATTCACCAATTTAAAGTAAGTAATTCAATGGTTTTCACCATATTCACAGAGTTGTGCAACCATTACCACAGTCAATTTTCTTTTTCCCTTTTCTAAAGTTAGGGTCTTGTTCTGTCACTCGGGTTGGAGTGTAGTGGCTCAGTCATAGCTAATGGCAGCCCCAAACTCCTGGGCTCAAGCAATCCTCCCACCTCAGCCTCCTGAGTAGCTGAGACTACAGGCATGTAACACCGTGCCTGGGTAATTTTTCAAAATTTTTTGTAGACATAGGGTCTTACTATGTTGCCCAGGCTGGTCTTAAACTCTTGGGGCCAAGCCATCCTACTGCCTTGGCCTCCCAAAGTGCTGGGATTACAGGTATGAGCCACTGCACCCAGCCATGAAGATGTCTGCTTCTCATCCTGATGCCCTAGCTAAGAGAAGGAAAAGAAATACAACTGATGCTGGATGGGAGGGACTGTCAGCTTTGCTCCAAAGCAGCAAGATATTGCCAAGACTGTTTGGAAGGTGTTCTGGGTTGAATCACATCCCCTAAAAAGATATGGTAATGTCATAACCCCTGGTGCCTGTCAGTGTGCCCTTATTTGGAAATAGACTCTTTGCAGATAAAATCAAGTTAAGGTAAGGTCATACTGGAGTAGGGTAGGCCCTAAATCCAATGTCTGTTGTCCTTGTGAAAAAGCCATGTAGACGAGTGGCTCATGCTTATAATCCCAACACTTTGGGAGGCCAAGGCAGGAGGGTTGCTTGAGGCCAGGAATTTAAGATTGGCCTGGGCAACATAGCAAGACTGTCTCTACCAAAAAAAAATTAAGGCCACGTAAAGACACAAGGACGGAGATGCATGAAGAGAAGGTCATGTGAAGACAAAGACAAAGATTGGAGTGACGCATCTACAGGCCAAGGAACACCAGAAATTGCCAGAAGCCACCAAAAGCGAGGAGTGAGGCCTGGAACAGATCCTTCCCTAGAGCCTTCAGAGGGAGCATGGCCCTTGATGACTGTTGGGTAAACTAATAAGTCAGCCCTCCATATCCTTGGATTCTGCATCTGTGGATTCTACAAACCTCAGTTTGAAAATATTTGGGGAGGCTGGGTGCTGTGGCTCACGCCTGTAATCCCAGCACTTTGGGAGGCTCAGGCAGGTGCATCATCTGAGGTCAGGAGTTCAAGACCAGCCTGGCCAACCTGGTGAAACTCCGTCACTACTAAAAATACAAAAGATTAGTCAGGCATGGTGGCAGACACCTGTAATCCCAGCTCCTCGGGAGGCTGAGGCAGAAGAATCGCTTGAACCCAAGAGGTGGAGGTTGCAGTGAGCTGAGATAGAGCCATTGCACTCCAGCCTGTGCGACAAGAGCAAAACTCCACCTCAAAAGGAAAACAAAAAAAGAAAGAGAGAAAATATTTGGTGGAAAAAGAAAAAAAAAATGAAAAATACTACAAGTTTTAAAAATACAGTATAACAGCTTTTTGCATAGCATTTATATTGTATTAGTTATTATATCTAGACATAATTTAAAGTATAAAGGAGGATGTTCATTGGCTACACACAAATATTCCACCGGGCTGGGCATGGTGGCTCACATCTATAATTCCAACACTTTGGGAGGCTAGGGTGGGCAGATCGCTTGAGCCCAGGAGTTTGAGACCAGACTGGGCAACATGGTGAAACCCCATCTCTACAAAAATCAGCTAGGTGTGGTGGCATGTGCCTGTAGTCTCAGCTACTCAGGAGGCTGAGGTGGGAAGATTGCTTGAGCCTAGGAGGCAGAGCTTGTAGTGAGCCGAGATCACACCACGGCACTCCAGCCTGAACAGCAGAGCAATAATTTGCCTCCAAAAAAAAAAAAACAAACAAACAAAAAGCAAAACAAAACAAAAAAAACACATCATTTTATATAAGAGAATTGAGTATCCTTGGATGCTGGTATCTGCAGGGGTGTCCCAGAACCAATCCCCCGTGTATACAGAAAGATGACTATAGAGCTCAGACTTTAAGCCTAGCACAGCTGAGGGCACAGAGGAGAAACTCATGAAGGCCTGATGATTGATGGGCAAGCCAAGAGCTACCTGAGAAAGAGCCAACAAGGCCCCTGCCAAGGTGAGATCTCAAAGCAGGCTGGGAAAATGTATGTCTTCCTGGCCACAAGGCAGAATGTCTAAGGCCCATAGGCCTTTGTTTCTCCCCTTCTCACTTTCTGATCCACTAATAACCTTTGGAGCCTGTAGACAGTCCAAACATGAAAGACATAAGAGCTAAGGGTTCCCGTGGAATTCTTTTTATTTCATGTGATTCCACTTCCCTTGAGGTCTTACTTTAATTTTTCACCCAACACTCCAAGATCCCTCTAAATTAGCAGGACTTGTTTGTAAAGAAATGAAGAACAGAGAAGTACTTGAATTAAATGAGGACTTTTTAATCATTTCTTGGAGTAGACCCTGCAGAGTAGGTTTGTTAAGACAATGAATATATACCCCTTTTAACCATGTTCTGCCCTTTCAGATGCCTGGGCAGAGCTGGGGAGGGCAAGCTTTGCCCACAACTGTAAGCTAAGGGAGCAGGATCCTCTACACTGGGCAAACTGGTCTGCCAGGACTGAACAGTGTGGCCCTCTGCATGCCTCCTATTATTCCATGGAACATTCCAGCAGGTTCCAGAGCAGGCAAGGCATTGCACATAACAGAGCTCAGTCAGGCCAGTGGAGACTGTCCTTAGCAAAGAGCAAATGGTCACCAAATGCCCTGTTCCTGAGCATATACCTCTGATTGTAGTGCCTTTTTGAAGCTGATTACATCAGGGATGTTTTATTTGTTCCCTAGAGTTGCTATAACAAATTAGTAACAACTTAGTGGCTTAAAAAAACACGTATTTATTCTCTTACATTTCTGGAAGTCCGAAGTCCAAAATCAGTGTCACTGGCTCCAAACCATGGTGTATGCTGGGCCGCCCACCCTCAGGAGGCTCTAGGAAATAATCCATTTTCCTGTTTTTTTCAACATTTACAGCGGGGTTCTTGGCATCCCTTGGCTCATGGGCCCTTCCTCCACCTTCAAAGCCAACAGCAAAGCATCATGCTTCAGTGATCACATGGCCCTTCTCCTCTGTGTGCAATGTCCCTCTCTCTCTCTGTTTCTCTCTCTCTCTCTCTCTCTCTCTTTTTCGAGACAGCGGTTCACTCTGTCACCCAGGCTGGAGTGCAGTGGCTCGATCTCAGCTCATGGCAAGCTCCACCTTCCAGGTTCAAGAGATTCTTCTGCCTCAGCCTCCTAGGTGGCTGGGATTACAGGCGTGTACCACCATGCCCAGCTAATTTTTGTATTTTTAGTAGAGACAGGATTTCACCATGTTGGCCAGGCTGGTCTCGAACTCCTGACCTCATGATTTGCCCACCTTAGCCTCCCACAGTGCTGGGATTGCAGGTGTGAGCCACCATGCTCAGCCCCCTCTGTCTCTCTCTTATGAGGACACTTGTGATTTTATCTAGGGCCCATCCAGATAATCCAAGATAATCTCCCCATGTCAAAATCCTTAAATAAATCTCATCTGCAAAGTCTTTTTTGCCATTTAAGATCACATTCACAGGCTCTGAGAATCAGGATGTGGCCATCTTTGCAGGCCATTATTCAATTTCCCACGGGAGTAGAGGTGAAACTGTCTGCCTGTGGATTTGGAATCTACATTGACCAACCCAAACCTTCTGCGGAAAATGGCAACGGGAGAGGCTTCAGGATCCCTCAAGAGACTCTTTTATTGCTGGTCTGAATTACAATGACACCAGTTCCCATTGTGCCCAGGTGAACGTGGAGCACTGCTCCTGGGATCAACAGCAGCCACCAGCCACCGGTGAACACCTGGACCTCAGGTCAGCACTGTATTTCCTGATTACTGCTTCTTGTTAATAGGTCACCTGTTTTTGCTTGCTGATGCATCATGGCACTTTTCAGCCTTCATATGTATGGTAGAGCCCATTACAGACACAGCGGAGTGAACCACATGCACTACCCCAAGGAATGCCCTGTCTGAATGCCTACATTTCTTCCAAGGACATAGTGGCATGCCAGCCTGCCAACTGGTATCCCTGACAACCCTCCTTCGCCCTCACTGCCCAAGAATGAACTTCCCAATGCCCATGTCTCCCTATTTCACACCCCGATAAGCCCTTCAGTGGCTCCCCATGGCTGACAGCAGGATTAAGTTCTATGGTTCCCACTTGGCAAGGCATTCCATGACCAGGCCCTATAGATGGTCAGCCCCATCTTCAACAACACCTCCTTTCTCTACCTACAGCCTTTAATCCCTCCTCCCTGTACTACTTCTATCTCATGAAACAAACCATGGAACTGCTACCTTGGTGCCTTTGTTTGTTTGTTTTAAATAGAGATGGAGTCTTGCCATGTTGCCCAGGCTGATCTCAAACTCCTGGGCTCAGGCAATCCTTCTACCTTTGCCTCCCAAAGTGCTGGGATTACAAGCATGAGCCACTGTGCCTAGCCTTTTTTGCCTTTGTTGATGACATTCTCTCAGCCCAGAATGCCTGCATTGTTTTCTGAAATCCTGCTAGTGCACTCAGTTTTCAAGGATTCACTTATTCAAGAGCAGTGAGGAGACAGTGTGCGCCTCCTAGGTGTCAGGTCACTAAAGCACATGTAGTATCTCCTCTAGTCATCACAAGAGTCCTACAAAGTAGGAAAGCCTAGTCCTGTTTTCCGCCAGTTATGAAAACTATAACACTGAAATGGAAGGCGATTTGTTCACAGCCACCGAGCAAATAGGTGATGAAGTCTCTGGTTGGCTCAATAATGATCCCCAAATATGTACAGGTCCTAAGCTCCAGAACTTGTAAGTGTTACCTTATATGCCAAAAGTAACTATCAGATGTGATTGAGTTAAGGGTCTTGAGATGGGGAGATTATCTTGGATTATCTAGGTCAACTCTAGATGCAATCACAAGAGTCCCTTATAAAGGTGGGGCATAGAGAGATTAGACACAAAATCGAAGGAGATGTGAGAATGGAAGCAAGAGCTTGGGGTGATACGAGGAAGGGGCCAGAGCAAGGAATGCAGCCAGCCTCTAGAAGTTGGAAAAGGCACAGAATCAGATTCTCTCCTAGAGTCTCTAGGTGGCCTGCAGCCCTACCCACACATTGATTTTAGCCCAGTGAGACCAATTTCAGGCTTTTCTGACCTTCAGAACTGGAAGAGAATAAATATGTGTTATCTTAAGCCACTACATTTATAGTAGTCTGTTACAATGGCCAAAGAAAACTAGCACCAAGAAAGAATGTGAACTTAAATATCTCTGACACCAGAATTCATGTTCATTGTTCTCTCTGTGCAGCTTCCCAAGGGCCACTTCATCTAGGACACCTTCTCTCAGCACCCCCTCCAAAAGCAATTCTTTCCTTCTCTGTCCTTGCACTTCTGTGTATCTGTTATTCACTTTGAAGGCCTGTCTGACTCATGCCATTCCCTCAGGGTGGGGCCTGGGTGGCGCATGCACCTATGACCCCAGCAACTGCACAGGGGTTTCAAATGCATGTATGAAGGAATTCATGTGTGTGTGGCTGCACACAGCCCAAGGGGGCCATGGGGTTGGTTAGGCCCTATGCCCTGACACCAAGGTTGTTTAAGAGGTGTCTGTTCCTAACGCACAGGGAAACCTCACATCAGGGTGCAGGATATATATGTATTTTTGAGACAAGGTCTTGCTTTTTTGCCAAGGCTGGAGTGCAATGGTGCCATCATGACTCACGGCAGCTTCTACCTCTCAGACTTAGGCGATCCTCCACATATCACACCCCAATAAGCCCTTTCAGTAGCTGGTACTACAGGTGTGTGCCACCATGCCCCGCTAATTTTTTGTGGCGATAAGTTCTCGCTATGTTGCCCAGGCTGGTGTTGAACTCCTGAGCTCAAGTGACCCTCGTGCTTGGGCCTCTCAAAGTTCTGGGATTATAGACATGAGCCCAGCCTGGATGCAGGGTCTCACCTTGTCTCCCAGGCTGGAGTGCTGTGGCACCATCATGCCTGGCTCATTTTTGTATATTTTTGTTGCAGAGACGAGGTCTCACTATGCTGCCCACGCTGGCCTCAAACTCTTGAGCTTGAGCAGTATGCCCACCTCAGCCTCTCAAAGTGCTGTGATTATAGGTGTGAGCCATTGTGCCCAGCCAATAATTTTAAAATTGAGGTAAAACTCACATAATATAAAATTTAACATTTTAATCCATTCTACAACATGAATGAAGTTTGTTTTTTGTTTTTGTTTTTGTTTTGAGATGGAGTCTCGCTCTGTTGCCAAGCTGGAGTGCAGTGGCATGATCTTGGCTCACTGCAACCTCCACCTCCTGGGTTCAAGTGATTCTCCCGCCTCAGCCTCCGAAGTAGCTTGGACTACAGGTATGCACCACCATGACAGGCTAATTTTTGTATTTTTAGTAGAGACGAGGTTTCATCATGTTGGCCAGGATGGTCTCAATCTCTTGACCTCGTGATCCACCCACCCCAACATCCCAAAGTGCTGGGATTACAGGTGTGAGCGACCTCACCCAGCTTGTTTTTGTTTATATTTTGTTTTGTTTTTAAGACAAGGTCTTGCTCTGTCACCCAGGCTGGAGGGCAATGGTGTCATCTCTGCTCACTGTAGCCTTGACTTCCCAGGTTCAAGCAATCCTCCTATCTCAGCCTCCCAGGTAGGTGGGACCACAGGTGCATGCCATCATACTTGGGTAATTTTTTGTTTATTTGTTTGTTTTTGTAGAGATGAGGTCTCACCACATTGTCCAGTCTGGTCTCAAACTCCTGAGCTCAAGCGATCCACTCGCCTCAGCTTCCTAAAGTGCCAGGCTTACAGACGTCAGCCACTGTACTTGGCTGACAAATGAACTTTGAAAACATTTTGCTAAGTGAAATAAACCAGATACAAAAGGCTAAATATTGTTTGATTCCACTTATATGAAGTACCTAGAATCGTCGAATTCATTGAGAGAAAATAGATTAGAAATCTCCACGGGGTGGGGTGGAGGCAGGCGCGGTGGCTCACGCCTGTAATCCCAGCACTGTGGGAGACCAAGAAGGGCAGCTCCCCTGAGGTCAGAGTTCGAGACCAGCCTGGCCAACACGGTGACACCCCATCTCTACTAAAAATACAAAAATTGGCCGGGCATGGTGGCATGCACCTGTAATCCCAGCTACTCAGGAGGCTTAGGCAAGAGAATCACTTGAACCTGGGAGGCAGAGGTTGCAGTGAGCCGAGATGGCGCCATTGCACTCCAGCCTGGGCGACAGAGTGAGACTCCATCTCAAAAAAAAAAAAAAAAAAAATCTCCAGGGACCAGGGGAAGGGAGTAATCATGAGTGTTTAATGGGTATGGAGTTGCAGTTTAGGATGGTGAGAAAGTTCTGGAGATGGATGGTGGTGAAGGTTGCATATTTTGTGAATCTACTTAATGCCAATGAATTGTATGCTTAAAAATTGTCAAAATAGTAACTTTTAAGATATATATATTGCAACAATAAAATTTTTTAAAGACACATTTACCACTTAACCATTTTAAAATCTACTATCCGTGGATTTTAGTACATTCACAGAGTTGGGCAATCACCATTATAAAATCAAGTCTAGAATATTTTCTTCACCCTTCAAGGAACCTTCCACCCATTAAGGAGTCATTCTCCATCCCTTCCCCCCCGCCGCTGGCAACCATTCATCTGCTTTCTGTCTCTATGGATTTGCCCATTCTGTACATTTCATAGAAATAGAATCATATAACATATGTCTGATTATGTGTCATACCTTCTGCATCTGGCATTTTTAGCCTAATGTTTTCAAGGTCCATCCATGTTATAGCAGAGATCAGTATTTCATTCCTTTTAATGGCAAAATAATATTCTGTTGTATGGCTGGACCACATTTTGTTTATCCATCCATTGTTTGATCGACATTTGGGTTGCTCCCACTTTGGCTATTACAAACTATGCTGCTGTGATCATTTGTGTACAAGTATTCACATAAACATGAGTTTTTATTTATTTCTCTTGGGTATATATCTAGAAATGGAATTTGCTGCTCATAGGGTAATTACATTTATCAAGATGAAACTTGCAGTAGAATCCAGTGCACCGGCTCTGAGTCTCTGAGCTGCTGGAGGACATAGACAGCCTAGAAAACAGAAGGGCAAAGGCAATTGAAAGAATCTCCTTTTTAGCTCATACTTCCATTTTTCTCCCACCTCAAAATGGAACTGTTATTGAGTCACAAAATTGACAAGTTTGAGTTTGAGTTCCCCTCCTGAGCCATCAAATCACGCCAAGAGTAGGATTTCAGTTGGCAGAGGGGTGGTCAACGGCTGCATCTGGAGTTGACTTTGTCTATTATCTTTCTAATCATCCCTTTAGACTAGAAAGCCTTTGCCTTCAGACCTGTTGGGCCAAAATCTAAAATCAGCTTGTGAAAGTGCTGTCTCACACCCTCCCTGTATGTGAGAATTTGTCCATACTCGATGCACAAATAACTATTTTGCTATTGACTGTTCATCAGCCTAATCTATTCAAGTGAATCTCTTGAAGACATACCACCTACAGATCAGGGTATTTCAACAACATCTGAACTCTTTCTAAGTAGAATCGATAACAATTTCTTCATTTTCACAATATTTGCCCTTTGAAACAGGCCCTGAGCTTGTGTGTTTAAAGCGGGGAGTGGGATTTAGAGAATGTCCAGCAAGCCAAATGGTTTAAGTCGGTTCATTCTGTTCTGTGCCCATGAATAGCGTTTGATTCATGGACCGCAAGTGGAATGTTGAACAGGATAGGCTCGTCATAGGGTACAGCAGAATTAGACTCAGCATACTCTCCAGACTTTCTCTCTCTGACCAGATGGGCAAGCCAAACCTCAAATAAGCACAAATCCTCTGATAACAGTTTATACTTCCAAACAGCCCACAGGAAATGGGACCCTTGATAAGAGAAGCAGCTTCACTTATAAATTACAAGTGTTCACTTACAAACATTTAAACTGGCAATTATCACAGCTTCAAATGCTGGGCTCCATTGGAAAGCAAGTCAAGTTATTCATCTGCTGGGTCGATGGCTGATCCCTTCTGTGGTTTTCTTACAAGTGAAAACCCTGCTGCTGGCTGGAACCCGTTCTGCTTGATTTGGACTTGGCAGAAGTACCTGGTACAAAGGAAAAGACCTTTCAGCAGGGAGAACAGGGTGGCAGGTGTGGCCCCCAGGGGGCTACTGAACAGCCACGGCAGGGTAAGTCACACTGCCCGCAACTCTGCAATGGCACTGCATCCACATGAAGGCAGGAGGCCTGGCTTATGTTGCCACTGCCTTCCTGTGTGACCTCGGACAAGTTGTTCCTCATTTCTGGGCCTCAGTCTCCTCATCTGTAAACATGGGCGCTGAAGCAGATGACACTGAGGGAGGCCTCTGCTCTATTGTGCTGTGCTTGGAAAGACTCCTATGTATCTCTCAATGTAGAGCTGATGAAGAACCTGCAAGGACATGGATTACATTTAAATAGCAGTATTTCATATTTCATTTTCTCTCTCTCTCTCTCTTTTTTTTTTTTTTTGAGATGGAGTCTTGCTCTGTCACCCAGACTGGAGTGCAGTGGCATAATCTTGCCTCTCTGCAACCTCCGCCTCCTGGGTTCAAGCTATTCTCCTGCCTCAGCCTCCTGAGTAGCTGGGACTATAGGCACCTGCCACCACACCCAGGTAATTTTTTTAAATTATTTTTTTAGTGGAGACGGGGTTTCACCATGTTGGTCAGGCAAGTTTTGAACTCTTGACCTCATGATCCCCCTGCCTCAGCCTCCCAAAGTGCTGGGATTACAGGCATGAGCCTGTAAATGCCCAGCAGCATTTTACTTTCAAGAGATGAAGGGGTGCACTGAGAAATGCACTTTGGAATTGTGTTGTCTGGAAAGGATAGGATAGGCCGCACTTCAGCAGCTAGACCCTGGCCTTGGACTGTATGGAATCTTAGAAATTGTTCCAGCATGCATGCTTCCCTTATTCATCCTGTTTCTAAAGACATGATGATGCCTTTTCTTGACAACTAAAAGCTCCTGGCATGAGCTCTCTCAGTCTCACTCTCTGAGCTCTGGATCACAGGGCGAGCATGGAAAGGTGGGCAGAAAAATCTGTGCATGGCTCTGTTCAGCCATAGGTGGGACACGGCAGAGCCTCAAAGGTGTGTCTCAAATTTGGCCTTAGACTAAACAAAGGACCTGCCAAACCCTCTTTTTTGCTTTTCTCTAGCAGTTTTGGAACCCAGACTTTCCGTATTGTCCTGGCTCAAACCCCATGTGGGAGGTGAGTCATGGGGCCTCGAGGTTAGGAGGCAGGCTAGTGAACCAGGCCTGAACATCCCCAACAGGCCAGCCAGCTGGGCTGGATATCTTCAAGAATGGGAACTCCCTTCCTACAGATGCAGCTCCTCCGTTTTGATGTTGTTCTGCCCCTTAGGAAGTTCCAGAATCTGGCCAGGCAGGCATGGTGGCTCATGCCTGTAGTCCCAGCACTATGGAAGGCCAAGGTGGGGAGGATCACTTGAGACCAGCAGTTAGATACCAGCCTGGGCAACATAGTAAGACTCATCTCTACAAAAATTAAAATTAAAAAAATTAGCTGGGTGGGGTGGCATGTATCTATCATTCTAGCTACTTGCGGGGCTAAGGTGGGAGGATTGCTTGAGTCCAAAAGTTTGTGTCTGCAGTGAGCTATGATCACACCATTACGCTCCAGCCTGGGTGATAGGGTGAGAGTCTGTCTCTTTTAAAACAAGAAAGTTCCAGAATCTATCACCCCATAGCTTTTCCTTTTTATCTGTATTTTAATAATTTGAGGTTACAGAATACAGATCAAATCTCCCAGGAGCTCCCTTCTGGAGTCTCCCTCATCACTCCTTTCCTTTTTACCCCTTAAAGTTATCTTTTTCTCCAGTCCAAACCCTAACCAAGATTATTCATTGTATGAAAATTCCAACTTCCTCCATAGGTCAGGTGCGGTAGCTCATACCTATAATCCTAGCACTTTGGGAGGCTGAGAAGGGCAGATCACTTGACGTCAGGAGTTCAAGACCAGCCTAACCAACATGATGAAACCATGTCTCTACTAAAAATACAAAAATTAACTGGGCGTGGTGGCACACACCTGTAGTCCCAGCTACTCAGGATGCCGAGGCAGTAGAATTGCTTGAACCTGGGAGGCTGACTTTGCAGTGTGCCAAGATCACTCCATTGCAGTTCAGCCTGGGTGACAGAACAAGAAAAAAAAAAGGAAGAAAGAAAGAAGAAGAAAGAAAGAAAGAAGAAAGAAAGGAAGAAAGGAAGGAAGGAAGGAAGAAAGGAAGGAAGGAAGGAAGGAAGAAAGAAGAAGAAAGAAAGAAAGAAGAAAGAAAGAAAGAAAGAAAGAAAGAAGAAAGAAAGGAAGGAAGAAAGAAAGAAAGAAAGAAAGAAAGAAAGAAAGAAAGAAAGAAAGAAAGAAAGAAAGAAGAAAGAAAGAGAGAGAGAAAGAAGAAAATTCTAACTTCCCTTTAAATCTTGATCACTGGTTCCTGGAGCAAATCCAGCCTGTTAATGTCTCTCAGAGAGGCTACTGGTGCCCAGAACAGGGCATGCATCCAGGCACTGTGAGCTGACCAGGAGATGGTAGGACACACCTTTGTTCGTCTAGAGCAGAATAAGCTTTTCAGAGGGTATAGGGATAAAAGATGTCCAGAGCTTTCTGTTGTGATTCAGGAAGCATCTGTATCCTTAGCCTGTTTTCTGTTTTTTTATAACAGAATACCTCAAACTGGGTAATTTATAAGGAAAGGAATTTATTTCTTACAGTTGTGGAGGCTGAAATGTCCAAGATTGAGGAGCTGCATCTGGTGAGGACCTTGCTGGTGGGGGCTCTGTAGAGTACTGAGGTGGCAAAGGACATTAAATGATGAGGAGGCCGAGCGTGCTCATTCAGGTCTCTTTTCCTTTTTTTACAAAGCCACCAGTTCCACTCCCGTGATAACCCTTTAATCCATAAACAATAAATGGATTAGTCCACTCTTAAAGGCCCCACCTCTCAATACTGCCACATTGGGGATTATATTTCAACATGAATTTCGGAGAGTATAAGTCTTCAAACCATAGTAATAACCCAGATGTCTGTTATTGTGCCTCCTTCTCTTCCAACTTACTTAGCCAACATAATACTAGTTAAAACAAAACAAGACAAAAGGCTATCACTTTTTATCAAAAGTGATAAAAAGGCCTTTTATCAAAAGGCCAGGCACTGTTCTGTGCACTTTCCATGTGTATCAGTGTGTTTCCTCTACACAAAAGCCCTAAGATGTAAGAGCTATTATTTTGCCCCTTTTGTAGATCAGGATACTGAGGACCAGAGAGGTAAGGTAACTTGCCCAAGTTTAAACAGCCTGGTTGGCTCCAGAGTCCATGCTCTGTACATCTATGGCTGAATGACACCTTCTATACCCTGAATAAACAACTGTGTGCCTTTTAGTCTCCCATTAGCAATAAGCAATATCAGGTCCCAGTATTGGCTTCAGGAACCCCTTTCCCTATGCCTTTGGTACATGAATGCAAGGTCCTGTAATACATAGAGGCAGAGGCTCTGCCCAGCATCAGGAAAGCTAAAGGCCAGGGATACTCATCCGGACTCTCTACTGGTCCTTTTGAATGGAGCCCTAGAACAATAGGCAGCCCTGCTGTGTTGGCT
Source organism: Cheracebus regulus (assembly GCA_963574635.1). Taxonomy (NCBI): domain Eukaryota; kingdom Metazoa; phylum Chordata; class Mammalia; order Primates; family Pitheciidae; genus Cheracebus; species Cheracebus regulus. The sequence continues at coordinate 17,996 of CAUYQU010025920.1, forward strand.
TGATCTGCCAGCCCTAATTTCAAGGCTAAGGTAGGGTGAAGGACAGCAAAAACCCACCCTGTAAAGATCCTCTGGATGAAGGCAGAAGGCCCCCTTCCCACTGACCTGGCCATTGTGAAAAGGATCTGGGGAGATTTGCCTATTTAGAGATACGGTAGAGACCTGGCCAATAGCGCCTTAGACACATTCTGCTAGGACTACCAGGACAACACAACTGTTGGGAGTTGGGGACGCTTTGAATCGTTTTTCAGAAGCAGAGTGAATGAGGAACCCGTTATCCCGTTTCTGACTGTAAGTCCTGTAGCACACATCTGTCTACCTGAGAGGCAGTTAAGAACAGGGGTATGTAAGCCAGGCCTCCTGGGTTCACATCCTGGTGCTGCCACTGACCAGCTGAGTGACCTTGAGCAAGCTACTTAACCATGCCTCAGTTTCCCCAGCTGTAAAATAGATATTAAAATACCACCTATCTGTCTTAGTCAGCTAAGGTTGCTATAAGAACATATAATAGGAGAGATCCAAGATGGCCGATTAGCAACAGCTCGGGAATGTAGCTCCCAGTGAAAGCGCAGAGAACGAGTGGACGCCGCACTTTCTGACGAATTTTTGTTGCCCACAGACCGGGAGATTCCCGGCAGAGGAGCTGCACGGGTCGCCAGCGCGACTCTTTTGGCCGGCGCGGCATGTACGGGACTGGTTGCCCTTTTAGTCGGGCTCGGCCGGTCCCATCCCCACAAGGAGAACAGCAATTGGAAGCGCTGAGGACGGGGAAAGCACAGCTGAACCCGGGAAGGCCCAGCTCAGTGGGGAAGGGGCACCCCCCGAAGGAAAACTAAGAAACAGAAAAAACTTCATCACCAACAAGCCGGACGTCCACTCAGAGACCCAATCTGAAAGTCAGCAATTACAAAGACGACAGGTGGAAAAATCCACAAAAATGGGAAGAAACCAGTGCAAAAAGGCTGAGAACACCCGAAATCAGAATGCCTCTCCTCCTACAGGGGATCGCAGCTCCTCATCAGCAAGAGAACAAGGCTTGACGGA
>CAUYQU010025921.1:0-50407 GCA_963574635.1 Cheracebus regulus
GCGTGTGCATGCATTCATGTCTGTGTGTATTGATACACGTCTGTGTGCATGCACGATACATGCCTGTGTGTCAATACATGTCCCTGCACATGCATGTCTGCATTGATACATGTCCGTGTGCATGCATGTCTGTGCATGTTGATGCATATCTGCATGCATCCCCTGTGTGTGTGGATGTGCCATTGTGTGTGCATCTGCGTGTGTGCGTGTTTGTGTCTGTATGTGGCAATGTTCATGGTATCTCTGTGTCCCTCTATGTGGGTACATGTGTACGTATCAGTGTGTGCATCTACATGTGTACCTGTCTGTGCAGGCAAGTGGGCGTGTACACGCGTGCAGAAAGCTGTGGGCATGCCTATGTCTGCGTGTCTCAATGCTTGCCAGCATGCGTGTGTATCCATGCATGTCCCTCTGCACGTGGCGTGTGTGTGCACACTCCGTGACTGAGTGTATGATACGGAGGCGACACCAGAGGCCCATCTTGTAAAGCCAGTGATGAATTCTGTCGTGTGGCCCTGGGATGTGTCTTCCTTCTCTAGGCCTCTTTTTCCATCCTGTCAAGAAGGGATTAGGTCATGCTCTTAAGCCCACGTCCACCCCAGAAGGCCCAGCTGGTAATTCCGGGGTATGCCCAGGGCAGGCACCTCACTCACTCCAACCCTCTGTGGTGTAGGAACTGCAGACATAGCCCTGCCCTGAGGCTGGACATGAGGAAACACCAACCCCGTCTCATCTTTTTTTCAGCAAATGGTGGTGGGCTACTGCCAATTTGTTTCCAAGACATTTTTTCCTCACATGCATTATGAAAAGTTTTCCAACATCCATAGAAGTAAAGAGATCTCATTACTTAGACTTCACATTTTGTCATGTATGCATGTTCTTGTTTTACTTTCTTCTGAAATATTTAAAAGTAAGTTATACACATCATGATGCTTTGCGTTTAATGTGCTGTTCTGGGTGGATCACTTGAGCTTAAGAATTTGAGACTAATCTGGCCAACATGGTGAAACCTCATCTCTACAAAAATGAGCCAGGTGTGGTGGTACATGCCTGTAGTCCCAGCTACTTAGGAGGCTGAGATGGGAGGACTGCTTGAACCCAGGAGGTAGAAGTTGAAGTGAGCCAAGATTGCGCCTCTGCACTCCAGCTTGGGTGACAGAGTGAGACTCTGTCTAAAAAAAAAAAAAAAAAAAAGAAATTCAATATATATCAGAGTCCAATCTAGGATCACATATTCAGTTGAATTCTGCCAGGCTGAGTGGCTTACACTGCAGTCCTGGCACCTTGGGAGGCTGAGGCAGAAGGATCGCTTAAGCCCAGGAGTTTGAGATCAGCCTGGGCAACAGTTGCCTTGTGTCCAAAAATCGGATCTAAATTGGATTCTGTCTTTAGAATTAGGGACTGTTATTTCTCTTAGTCTGGACTAGCTCCCACACCTGTTTCTGGAGAGACCAGGAGATGCCATTGTCGTCCATCCCATGGCGGGGACTTGGCTCTTTGCTGCCTTGTCGTGCCTTTTAGCTTGTTCCTCTATCTGGTGAATTTTCCTGTAGATTTGTGGGCAGCATTTTTTGCTGGAATGCTTGACAGTTTTTCTACACACTTGAAAACACGTTACAGTCTAGGAAATGTAGTGAGTGACGTTCCTGTGAGCTTCCAGCTGGCATCTGCCAGTGGTAGAGAGCTCTGGGGAGTGAGAAGCTGCCTGACTGAGCCTTGCCACATTTGACCTCCCAGCCCCCAGGCCAGGAGGGTGGCGCTGAGTGTGCCTGCAGTGGTCTCTTACTGAGCAGACACCTGGGTGGGGGGCTTGTGCCTTTCCATCAAGGGCTGTTGGGCATTCATACCGGTCCTTGGGAAGGCCTGGGTTTGGGGGCATCTCTGGGAAAGTTTCTTGGAGTTTCCTTTGCTCTGTGAGAAACCTAAGGAGCCACAGAGCTGCAGATGGGGAAAGGGAGGCTCACAGGGGTGCCACCTCTTGCCCAAGGGGGCCAGAGCAGGATGAGAGCCCAGGTCTGGGGATAGACCCTGTGTCTCCAGAGGTACCTTGTCTTACCTCCTCTGCTGAGCTGGGAAGAGGTTGAGGGAGCAGAGACCCTGGCCCTGAGCTGCAGAATTACCAAGGGTCAGAGCCACCCTGACCTCCTCCCTTGGAAGACTGGAGCTCGGGCATAGCCACCACCACCCAGCAGGTGTGCCAGGTGGGCAGGTCACTCAGCCTGAGGCATGCCCTTCATTTCCCCAGAGGATGCGGCCGTGAAGGGGCGGCTGGTGGAATGTCTGGAGACTGTGCTCAACAAGGCCCAGGAGCCCCCCAAATCCAAGAAGGTGCAGCACTCCAACGCCAAGAACGCCATCCTCTTTGAGACCATCAGCCTCATCATCCACTATGACAGGTGCCCGTCTGGGTGCAGCAGGGCCTGACACCCAGGGCTGGGAAAGAGGGGCATGGAGGCCCAGACTCCTGGTTCCTAGGCAGAGGGCAGGGAACCGACTTCTAGGTAGGAGGATGGGAGTGTGAAGTGTTACCTGTGAAGCTGGCGCTGGGGCCCTTCCTGGGGACAGAATTGCTGGGTATCTTTCTCTGGGCTCAAAGGCCCAGCTGTCTGGGTGACTGGAGGCGCAGGACTAGGATATAGGGCTGACAAGTTTAAGGCCTGGATCTGGCGGGGCATCGTGGCTCACGCCTGTAATCCCAGCACTTTGGGAGGTCGAGGCAGGAGGATCACGAGGTCAGGAGTTCAAGACCAGCCTGGCCAACATGGTGAAACCTCGTCTCTACTAAAAATACAAAAAAAAAAATTAGCTGGGCATGGTGGCATGCGTCTGTAGTCCCAGCTACTTGGGTGGCTGAGGCAGGAGAATCGCTTGAACCCGGGAGGCAGAGGTTGCTGTGAACCGAGATTATGCCCCTGCACTCCAGCCTGGGCAACAGAGTGAGACTCCATTTCAAAAAAAAAAAGACCTGGATCTTTGGGGGCTGTGAGATGGGTCAGCTGGGCCTGAGTCCTCCACCTCCTCCTATCAGTTTCCTGTCAGTTTCTCTCACCATTGGTCTCTCGCGGTTCCCATGGCAGTGAGCCCAACCTACTGGTGCGAGCGTGCAACCAGCTGGGCCAGTTCCTGCAGCACCGGGAGACCAACCTGCGCTACCTGGCCCTGGAGAGCATGTGCACGCTGGCCAGCTCCGAGTTCTCCCACGAAGCCGTTAAGACGCACATTGACACTGTCATCAATGCCCTCAAGGTGCGTCCCCTTGGAGCCCGCCCCCGGCCTGCCGTCCCCCTCAGAAAGGCCAGAGGCTCAGAGGCCCTTGGGTGGCTGACCCTGTGCCAACAGGAAGTCTAAAATGCACCTGAGCCCTGCTTTCCGCCCTCAGACGGAGCGCGACGTCAGCGTGCGGCAGCGGGCGGCTGACCTCCTTTATGCCATGTGTGACCGGAGCAACGCCAAGCAGATTGTGTCGGAGATGCTACGGTACCTGGAGACGGCAGACTACGCCATCCGTGAGGAGATTGTGAGTGCTTCAGGGTGCGAGCTGGACTCTTGGTCTGAGAGAGGAGGGGCTGGGGGCCTGGACTCCTGGTTCTGAGGGAGGAGAGACTGGAGTCTGGACGTCTGGGTCTGAGGGAGGAGGTGGCTGGGGGCCTGGACGCCTGAGTCTGAAGGAGGAGAGACTGGAGTCTGGATGTCTGGGTCTGAGGGAGGAGGTGGCTGGGGGCCTGGACTCCTGGGTCTCCAGATGGAGGCAGTGGTGAGCCCAGATCCAGGTGAGTGAAAGGCTGACTTGGCCTGCGGGCACTCTCTCACACACTCCCCGGCGGCAGGTCCTCAAGGTGGCCATCCTGGCAGAGAAGTACGCTGTGGACTACAGCTGGTACGTGGACACCATCCTCAACCTTATCCGCATCGCAGGCGACTACGTGAGTGAGGAGGTGTGGTACCGTGTGCTACAGATCGTCACCAACCGTGATGATGTCCAGGGCTACGCCGCCAAAACCGTCTTTGAGGTCAGCACCTCGACCCTGACCCCCCTGACCCCATGACAGGACCTGGAGGCAGAGCAAGGACAGCTGGGGCTGTGGGGCCTGGCCGTCCCTGGCCACCTTCCTTCCCCTGCACTGCTGTGACCTTAGAGCGAGGTCTCCACCTCTCTGGGCCAACCCAGGGACCCAGGGGCTGCGGCCTCACGGGCCTGATGTGAGGAGCCCTCAGGGCGTGGGCATGCGCACGGCGTGCAGTCCTGGCCCCTGGATCTTGCTAGTTTCCCTCTGCCCTCGGAAAGGGGCTCCGCACAGCCCCATGTTACTGCCTGTGTGAGCTTGGGCCGGTCACTCAACCTTTCTTTGCCTCAGTTTCCCCACTGATAACCCCACCCGCAGCAGAACTTTGAGGGTTCCACCAGTCAGTAGGTGGCGGTGCCCAGTACTCCCTGAGAGGGCACTTACTATTGTCCTCGTGACACCCCTCCTCTCCCCACCAGGCGCTCCAGGCCCCCGCCTGTCACGAGAACATGGTGAAGGTCGGCGGCTACATCCTTGGGGAGTTTGGGAACCTGATTGCTGGGGACCCCCGCTCCAGGTGAGGGACCTTCTGAGGGGTCCAGGGTTTGGGGGACCCCCAGGAGTCTCAGAGCAGGCAGTGATGGGGCTCACATCCTCTCGGCCTCCACCCCAACCCACCTAGCAGGGTAAGAGAAGACCTCAGTCCCAGGACCGTGGACAGAGTGTGACTGTAGCCCCCCTGCCCAGTGCCTGGGGAGGGCCACTCCCCTCCAGTGCTTGGGGTCCTGGGACGGGTCCATGCGGGAAGGGGCGCCTCTCGAGGGGGCTTCTGGGAGAGGGCAGTGGAGCCCGGCCCTGCTGACGCCCACCCCGCACACAGCCCCCCGGTGCAGTTCTCTCTGCTCCACTCCAAGTTCCACCTGTGCAGCGTGGCGACGCGGGCGCTGCTGCTATCCACCTACATCAAGTTCATCAACCTCTTCCCCGAGACCAAGGCCACCATCCAGGGCGTGCTGCGGGCCGGCTCCCAGCTGCGCAACGCGGACGTGGAGCTGCAGCAGCGAGCCGTGGAGTACCTCACCCTCAGCTCAGTGGCCAGCACCGACGTCCTGGTCAGAGCCCTGTCCCCCAGCCTGCTTCCCTCCCCTTGCCCACCCCACCTTCCTCCTGACCAGAACTGACCTTCCCCACCCCGACCACCCCAGGCCACGGTGCTGGAGGAGATGCCACCCTTCCCCGAGCGCGAGTCGTCCATCCTGGCCAAGCTGAAACGCAAGAAGGGGCCCGGGGCTGCCAGCGCCCTGGACGATGGCCGGAGAGACCCCAGCAGCAACGACATCAATGGGGGCGTAGAACCCACCCCCAGCACCGTGGTGAGTCCCCTGGGGTGGGCCTGCCAGGCTGCCTGGGGCTGGGGCTGGCCAGGGCGCTGCCTGTCCTCATGGTGACGCCTGCACTTCCTGCAGTCGACGCCCTCGCCCTCTGCCGACCTCCTGGGGCTGCGGGCAGCCCCTCCCCCGGCAGCACCCCCTGCGTCTGCAGGTGCAGGGAACCTCCTGGTGGACGTCTTTGATGGCCCGGCCACCCAACCCAGCCTGGGGCCCACCCCCGAGGAGGCCTTCCTCAGGTAGCACCCCCTGGGCCTGGGCCCCTTCTCTCGGCCACCCCCAGGGCTACCCCTTCTTGGCCTCTGCCCCCTTTTTCCCTGAGCCCCTCCCCAGCGCTCAACTCACTCCTCTCCATCTCAATGCCTTCGCCAGCCCTGGCTGCTGCCTCCCCTGCCCCAGCCTCCCTGCTCACGCCCTCCCTTTGCCACTCTGGCCTCTGCCGTCCCTGGCCACCCTTTGTTTTCTCCTTTCCTGTCACCGTTTCTCAGCCTGCTCTTCCTTCTCTCTTTCCCTCCTCTCTCTCTCTGTCTCCGGCCCTCTCGCTGCCTCTCTGGGATTGGCTGCCTGCCACACCTGTCTTGTCTGCTCTGGGATTGGATGGCCCAGCGAGCTGGAGCCGCCTGCCCCCGAGAGCCCCATGGCTTTGCTGGCTGACCCAGCTCCAGCTGCTGAGTAAGGGGTGGCCTGGGGTAGGGGGTGGGGGAGCAGACTCGGGTGTCCTAGGGAGAATTAGGGGACTGGGAGCTCTTGTCAAGGGGTCCCTGATAAGCAGCAGAGGCAGGGACTTGGAGGAAAGGGAAATGTGGTGTCTGCTGCTGCGGGAGCATAGGCCAGGGTTCCACTCCCATTGGAGGCCACTGCTGGATGGGTTTGAGGTTCTGCGAGGGGTCTGGGTATGTGGTTCTGGGGTTCTGTCCTTTCAGGGCTTGTTGTCTCGCACTCAGTTGCCCTGGGCCTTTGCCTTTCCCCACCAAGTCCCTTCCAATCTCACTCCATTCCCTGCCTCCAGCCCAGGTCCTGAGGACATTGGCCCTCCCATTCCGGAAGCTGACGAATTGCTGAATAAGTGAGTCCTGGGAGAGGTGGCAGAGGGAAATGGGGACAGGTGCAGCACCCAGGCCAGGTGCAGACTGGCACCCTGGTCATCCTGCGCCCCTGCCACTCCCACCCAGGTTCGTGTGCAAAAATAACGGAGTCCTGTTCGAGAACCAGCTGCTGCAGATTGGAGTCAAGTCAGAGTTCCGGCAGAACCTGGGTACGTTCTGGGGCACTGTGGGGACGGCTCGGAGGGAGACCTTGGCGTGGGTCGAGGCTGGGGAACAGTTAGAGGACTCGGAGTTTCGCCTCCCCCACCTACTGCAGGCCGAATGTATCTCTTCTACGGCAACAAGACCTCGGTGCAGTTCCAGAATTTCTCACCCACTGTGGTCCACCCGGGAGACCTCCAGACTCATATCCTCTCAGGCCTGGGCCAGCCTCCTGCCTTCAGCCCTGCCCCAGGTCAGCCTTCCTCACTGAGGGGAAGCCGGCGGACCCAGGTCCACACTTGTCTTCCGCCCCTCTTGGGCACGCGGTTAGTTCTCCAAGATTCAGAGTCAGCATCTGTAAGATGGGGGTGGGATTCCTTCTTCCAGGACAGGAGATGACAAAGAAGTGGTGTGTGGGAGGCATGACTTCCAGAACTCCGCCTGCTCCGGGCTTCAGTCTGTCCCTGTCCGGGGCCTTCCATGTCCTGGCATCATCCCCCACTGGGCTCCCTGCCATGATGCCAGCATCTCCTGCCCTCAGGAGCCAGGCCTGCGGGTCCAGACGCTGACCAGAGCCTCCTGTGTGACCTGGGCTGAGTCACTTTGCCTCTCTGGGCCCCCGTCCCCACTGTGAAGTGTATGTAGACCCTCTTCTTCCTCCTCATAGGGTTATTGTGACGATCACAGTGTTTGGAAAACCCTGGAAGGGTGGCTGGAGGTATCAGTTCCCCCTGCCCTTTCTGTGGACCTCCATTTCCACATTCATGAAACTAGAGGTGCTCGACCCCAAAACTACTTCTTCTGGCCAGGCACAGTGGCTCACACCTGTAATCCCAACACTTTGGGAGGCCAGTGGATCATTTGAGGTCAGGAGTTCAAGACCAGCCTGGCCAACACGGTGAAACGCCATCTCCACTAAAAATACAAAAATAAGCTCAGTGATAGTGGCACACAGCTGTAATCCCAGCTACTCAGGAGGCTGAGACAGGAGAATCGCTTGAGCCTGGAAGGCAGAGGTTGTGGTGAGCTGAGATCACACCGCTGCACTCTAGTCTGGGCGACAGAGTGAGACCCTGTCTCAAAAACAGACAAAAGTAAAACTCCTTCTTCCATAATTTCCGGAGGCTTGTGCAGGCAACTCCATGCCGGGCACGGGGTGGAGGCATCGGTGAGAGAAGCATGAGACTCAGGCCTTCCAGGGGGTAACTGACGTGGATGCAGATGGTGATGACACTCATTGCAGCCATCTTTGTGTACCTGCCATGTGCCACGCACACAGACAAGTCCTTATAATGGGTTCTTTGTTTTGTTTTGTTTAAAAAAATTTTTTTCTTTTTTTATGAAGATGGGGTTTCACCATGATGGCTAGGCTGGTCTTGAACTCCTGACCTCAGGTGATCCACCCACCTTGGCATCCCAAAGTGCAAGGATTACAGGCGTGAGCCACAGCACCCGGCTGGATTCTTTTTTTTTTATTTTTTATTTAATTATAGAGCTGGGGCCTATGTTGCCCAGGCTGGTCTCAGACTCCTGGGCTCAGTGATCCTCCCCACCTTGGCCTCTCAAAGTGCTGGATTACAGGCCTGAGCCACCACCCCTGGCTGGATTATTTCATCAACTCCTGAGGACATTTTATTCTTTTTTTTTTTTTCTTTATCTAGAAAGCTAAGCCTTGAAGCACCTGAGGACATTTTATACGTGTCCTTTTGTTCAGACAGGGCCTCACTCACCTAAGCTGGAGTGCAGTGGCATGAACGCTGCTCACTTCAGCCTTGAACTCTTGGGCTCAAGGCATCCTTCTGCCTCAGCCTCCCGAGTAGTTGGAATCACAGGTGCACATCATCATGCCTGGCTAATTTTTTTGTACAGATAGGGTCTTGTCATGTTGCCCAGGCTTACACATGTCCAGAGGCTGAGAGGTTAAGTACCTTGCCCACAGCCACTCAAGTAAGAGCTGGTATTCAAACCCAAGTCTGCCTCCAGAGGCAATATTCTTGTCTCAGTGCAGTGCGACGTTGTGGAAGGCCAAAGGAGGCACCTAGGGGACACCTCAGAGGTTTCCACAGTATGCACTTTGTAATTGAACCTCATAGGATTGAGTCCAGGATTGCATGGTAGGGTCCCTCAAAGACCTGCAGGTGGGAGCTGCCAGGAGCTCTGGGGTTCCTGACCCAGACCTCCCGGGGGTCCACCTCCTCTGTCTGGCTTCCTTGACTGCTGGCGTGCACAGCTGGCTGTGCAGACCAAGCGTGTGGCGGCGCAGGTGGACGGCGGCGCGCAGGTGCAGCAGGTGCTCAACATAGAGTGTCTGCGGGACTTCCTGACGCCCCCGCTGCTGTCCGTGCGCTTCCGGTGAGTCAGGCGCGGCTCGGCCGGGTGGGCGGTGCCTCTGGGGCGGGGGGGGGGCGGGGCCTGATGGAGCCTCCTCCCCATCCCACCAGGTACGGTGGCGCCCCCCAGGCCCTCACCCTGAAGCTCCCAGTGACCATCAACAAGTTCTTCCAGCCCACAGAGATGGCGGCCCAGGATTTCTTCCAGCGCTGGAAGCAGCTGAGCCTGTGAGGGGTGGGGAGGGGGCGGAGCTAAAGCCGCGCCTCCGGGTGGGCGGGCCCGGGCCGTCCAGGTCCCTCACTTGAACCTTTCCGGTCTCCAGCCCTCAACAGGAGGCGCAGAAAATTTTCAAAGCCAACCACCCCATGGATGCAGAAGTTACTAAGGCCAAGGTGAGAGACCGCGGGCGTGTTTGCTGGCCCATGGCCGCTTTGCTTCTCTGAGCCTGTGTTTTCCCATCTGTAAAGTGGGGCCAATGCCCATCCCCAAGGGTTTTTGGGATCTAGGATGCCACTGTGTGGTAGCTAACAGCTCTGGCCCTGACGGCGGCCCCCTCTCCCTCCCAGCTTCTGGGGTTTGGCTCTGCTCTCCTGGACAATGTGGACCCCAACCCTGAGAACTTCGTGGGGGCGGGGATCATCCAAACTAAAGCCCTGCAGGTGGGCTGTCTGCTCCGGCTGGAGCCCAACGCCCAGGCCCAGGTGAGTGCTGCTGTGGGCGGCCTGAAGCCGGCAGGAAGGCTGCGTGTCCCCTCTGCGCTCCACCCCTCCTGCCTCACTGTTCTTTAATTCACGTTCCCCGCTTTGACCCTCTTCTCTCGCGCCTTTGTCTGCTTTTCCTCCTCTTTATCCATCAATCTTCTCTGTTGTCTCCATCCTCTGGTCTTTCTCTCCTTTTCCATCCCTCCCTGATTTCTACCTTTTCATATCCTTTCCACCTTTCTCTCCCCCTCATCTTTTATAATTTCCCTCCTCTCGGGTTCCTCTGTTGATTTCATTCTTACATTCTTCTCTCCTGTATCTTGTATCGCCTTTCTGGCCCCTTTATCCTTCTTTTTTCTACCTCCCTTGTGTCCCCACTTCCCTGGGCTCCCCATCCCCTCTGAGTTCTGCCCCCAATGCCCCGACCCAGATGTACCGGCTGACCCTGCGCACCAGCAAGGAGACTGTCTCCCGTCACCTGTGTGAGCTGCTTGCGCAGCAGTTCTGAGCCCTGGACTCTGCCCCCGGGGATGTGGCCGGCACCGGGCAGCCCCTTGGACTGAGGCAACTTTGGTGGATGAGGTGGATGGGGGACCTCCACTGGTGACAGAGAAGACCCCAGGGGTTGGGGGATGCCTGGGACCTTCTTCCAGCCTTTTGTATTTTTATTTTTGTTCATCTGCTGCTGTTTACATTCTGGGGGATCAGGGGGAGCTCCCTCCCTCCCTTTCCCTCCCAAGCACAGAGGGGAGAGGGGCCAGGGAAGTGGATGCCTCCTCCCCTCCCACCCCACCCTGTCATAGCTCCTCCTACCCCCTCCCCACCCAGGGGCTGTGTATTATCGTGAGCGAATAAAGACAGAGAGACGCTAACAGCCCCACGTCTGTGTCCGTCACCCACTGCTAGGTAGTCAAAGAAGTGGGGTGAGGGCATGCAGAGTGTGGGTGGCCAGGCTTCGCAGCCCATGGGTGGGACTCTGGGGCGACAGCAGCAGTAGCAGCCGCCGAAGTCCCAGCTGCAAGGCCACCAGACGCACTCCTGAGCCTGGTTCCTCGGTCCCTAACACCAGGTAGCAGGCTCTGGGCAGCTGGGTCTGGTGGAACGCATCTTCTGCCTTCTCTGGTGACCCTGGCTCTGGGGAAAGGACAGGAGGCACTGAGGTGACAAGTAGCATGCTAACCTTCGGAAGCCACACCCCATCCTGGGTCCAAGTTCTGAACACGTGGGGTCTCTGAGCACAGGCTTTGGGAGCCTCCTGCCAGGGGAGGGCTTTAGGGCTCCAGTTGGCCATCAGCAGCCTGAAGACCATGACTCTTGCTCAGCTCACCCTCTTCCTCTTTCTCAGCCTTGGCCCTCATTTTCCTGGGGAAACTGCAGCCATGGACGATCCTTTTACCAATACACATGGCAAACACAGGAGCTCCAGTAGCCTCCCCCAGGAGCCACCCACCCCACTGTCCCAGGCAGGTGCAGGGAGGCCGAGAAGGGCAGGGAGAGGTGGACTTGCACAGCTAGGAAGGGGTGCAGCCTCCTGAGATGGAGCTCTTGACCACTGTGCTGCATTCATCGGGCCTCACTGGGGTCATGGTGCCATCCCAGGTCCTTTCCTTTTTCTCTTTGGGGCCTTATGGGTTCTATGACAATTTTTCCTTTCTAACCTGGAATCTGTGAAATCCTCCCCCATTCCCCCAGCCTATCAGCAAAGCCTGTGCTTTTGGCAGTAGTGCAGAGTGCTAGACTGTGGCTATGGGAGCCAGATCCCTTGTGTTCAAATATGGCTCTACCACTTATTAGCTGGGCCTCAGTTTCCTCATCTGTAAAATGGGAATGATGAGGTAACAGGATAGTCCTCACCTGTGAGGATGAAGTGATTTCATTCTTTTATTACATATAAAGGCACTGGCCAGAGGTGAGATCTCAGCGTTAATTATTGTTAACTATGACCCAGGAGGTTCTGAAGCCAGGCAGGAACCTCGCTTCCCTTCCCTTCTCTGCCTCAATGCTCAGATCTCAAGGAAAACCACTGCCCCATGGCCCAGGCCTGCTGGGTTCCTCCGGTTCCTCCAACCCCACCTCCTACTCCCACTTTGTGCACCTGGGACTCGGTGTCCCGCCTGCGCAGTGGGAGCACTGTGCCTGCCGCTCACCTGGTGGGAAGTGCGTGGAGGTGACCAGGGTGTAGAAGTTTCGGAGGAGGCGCCGGCGCTGTTCTGGGGAAGGCTCTGCGGGGAGGAAAAGGCCGTGATGCAGAGCCCCTTCCCGGCCCGCGCCCCTCCTGACCCTGTCCCTGTCCTCAGTCACCTTTATCCCCCAAGGGCTCCACGGTGAAGAGGCAGCGCCTCAGTTCCAGGTGCAGGAGCAGCAGCCTGTGGGAAAGGGAAAGGGATGTCATGGCTGGGGAAGAGGCCAGGATCCCCAGCCCACTCCTTCCATCCGAGCCCTACCCGAGGATGTCTGTGTGGAGGGGGAAGCCACTGGGCAGCGCTCGGGGTCCCAGCGGCAGGCAGGCCCGCAGCGGGTCCAGCAGCGGCTGCCACCAGCGCTCCAGAAGCTGCGGGGAGCGTGGTCATGGGAAGGCGGGGCCGGCGAGGGGGGTGCGAAGAAAGAGGCGCGGTTAATCGGGAGGGGCGAGGCCTACATGAAGAGAGGAGAGCGGAGGGCAGAAGGGACTAGGGGAGGGGCGAGGCTTGGAAGCACAGAGGCCACGCGTGATTGGCCGATCTTGGGGGCTTGATTGGCGCGCAGTCCTGGAGGGGTCCGGGAAAGAAGCCGCTGGCAGGGCAGCGTGGTGGGGTAAGGGCCTTGCGGGTAGAGAGTGTCCTAAGGGGGAAAGCGGGACGTGGAGCGGGTTCACCTGTGGATACAACTGGCTGAGGGGTGGGCTCGGTCCGCAGAGCAGACACAGCTCCAGGCTTGGCAGCAGTGTCAGTGTCAGGAGCCGGTGTGGGACCTGAAGCAGGGCACAGGCTGGGACTGACCGCGGCCCCGTCCCTTTCCATCGCAGATCCCGCCTCCCCGCGACTTGGTCCGCAGATCCCATCCCTCCGTCCCTGTCGCAGGGCTCACCTCCCCCTGCCCGCCCCACCCACTCACCGTGGGGCTCCCGTGCGGCAGGTACACCGGGTAGTCGCGAGCGGTCTGCGGCGGCAGGGACCCCACCAGCCAGGGGAGCAGCACGGCCTCGGGCGTCCCCAGCCGCCACCAACCGTCTGTTGCCGCCACCACCCGGCCCGACACCACCAGACTGACGAAGGCCGTGCCCGCGGCCTCAGCGAACCCGGAGAGGGCTTCCTGGGTAAGGGAGGCAGGAGGATTGGGAGTCAGCAGACAGGCGCAGGGGGCAGCAGCGACTTCGCAGGTGGGCGGGGGATGGAGAGAGACCCACGGCCAGCCCCAGGCTCGCGGAGTGGCCATGCTCCTGCATCTCACCCTCTCTGAGCCTGAGTTCCTTCACCTTCACACGAAGTCACATCCCCAACTCACACTGCGAAGTCTGATTAAACACCTAGCCTGGGCCGGGCCGAGGTGGCTCACGCCTGTAATCCCAGCACTTTGGGAGGCCAAGGTGGGTGGATCACGAGGTCAAGAGATCAAGACCATCCTGGCCAACAGAGTGAAACCCCATCTCTACTAAAAATACAAAAATTAGCTGGGTGTGGTAGTGTACACCTGTAGTTCCAGCTACTTGGGAGGCAGAGGCACAAGAATCGCTTGAACCCGGGAGGCAGAGGTTGCAGTAAGCAGAGATCGTGCCACCGCACCCCAGCCTGGTGACAGAGCAAGACTCTGTCTAAAAAAAAAACCCACCTAGCCTGAGTGGGCAAACCGAAGTTAATTAACGTAACTGCAGCAGCTACCGTTCATAGAGTCCTGTTACATGCCCAGTAAGCACCATCAGCAACGTGGAGAAGCCAAGTCATCTGCTGAGAGTCACACTGCTGGGAGGTGCCCACACCAGGCAAGTCTGCAACAGCAGTATTTAAGGAGTGGTAGCTAGAGATCTGAGAGGTGGGAGGAAGAGCATGTACCCAGACTGGAAAGTTGTTGGGATTTCTGGTGCCCCTGAGGCAGCTGGATGGAGGTAGATTGTGGATTTAGCAACAAGTTAGGGGGCGCCATGTGCCACAGGCCTTCAAACACCAGGCTGAGGGGCTGGGACCTTGTCCTTGGGAAAGTGGAGGCTGCCGGAGGGCTGTGAGCAGGAAAGGGGTAGGGTCAGCTCTGGGTATAGTAGAATTCTTCTGGTGGCAGGGTGTGATGGCTCACACCTGTAATCCTAGGACTTTGTGGGGCCAAGGTGGGAGGATTTCTTGAGCCCAGGAGTTTGAGACCAGCCTGGGCAACTTAGTGAGACAACTGTCCTCAACCCTAGCCCATCTCTTTAAAAAAAAATAGCTGAATGTGGTGGGCCCGGCCTATAGTCTCAGCTACTGGGGAGGTTGAGATGAGAGGATCACTTGAGTCCAGGGGTTCAAGGCTTCAGTGAGCTATGACTGAGCCACTGCGCTTCAGCCTGGACAACAGAGCAAGATCCTATCTTAGAAAAGAAAGAAAGATGGCCAGGCACAGTGGCTCATGCCTGTAATCCCAGCACTTTGGGAGGCCAAGGCGGGTGGATCACCTGAGGTCAGGAGTTTGAGATCAGCCTGGCCAACATGGTGAAACCCCATCTCTACTAAAAATATAAAAAATTAGCCGGGCATGGCAGTAAGCACCTGTAATCCCAGCTACTTGGGAGGCTGAGGCAGGAGAATTACTTGAACCTGGGAGGCAGAGGCTGCAGTGAGCTGAGATCGTGCCATTGCACTCCTGCCTGGTCAACAAGAGTGAAACAAGAAAGAAAAGAAAGGATGGCTGGGCATGGTGGCTCATGCCTGTAATCCAAGCACTTTGGAGGCCAACGTGGGCGGATCACCTGAGGTCGGGAGTTCAAGACCAGCCTGACCAACATGGTGAAACCCTGTCTTAAAATAAGTAAATAAATAAAAAATAAAGAAAGAAAGAAACAAAGAAAAGAAAGGAAAGGAAAAGGCCAAGCGCAGTGGCTAATGCCTGTAATCCCGGCACTTTGGGAGGCCAAGGCGGGAGGATCACAAGGTCAGGAGATAGAGACCATCCTGGCCAACATGGTGAAATCCCATCTCTACTAAAAAATGCAAAAAAATTAGCTGGGTGTGGTGGCACACGCCTGTAGTCCCAGCTACTTGGGAGGCTGAGATAGGAGAATGGCTTGAACCCAGGAGGCAGAGACTGCAGTGAGTCGAGATCTCGCCACTGCACTCTAGCATGAGCGACAGTGCGAGACACCATCTCAAAAACAAAAAAAAAAAGGAAAAGAAAGATTCTTCTTGGACCACGTGGGGATAGGACTGGAAGTTGAGAGGACAGGAGAAGGTTGGGACAATGGTCCAGAAGAAAGAGGATGAGGACTCAGCCAGGGCCAGAGGAACAGGTGTAAGAGTTTCCATAGCATCCCCCGTACCTGCAAGAGAGTCCCCTCTGGAGGAATCACACAGTCTACACACTGGGTCAGGTCCCCGATGAGCTCCGAATCCCCTAGGAGGCTGTCGATCAGGCAGTAACTGGCCTAGCAGAGGAAGAAGGGACCAGCCTAGGATTCAGGTGGACCCAGGGCCAGGGTCAGACAACTAACTTGCCCCAAGAACCTGTGGGACCAGGCTGCCCCAGGGACTGCTGGGAACTGTAGTTTCCAAATGGCAGTGCTCAGGTATCCTAACTTCCCACCCTCATGTCCTGCAGCCTCACCCTCAAGTCCTTCTTCAGTCTCTCCACGTTCCGGATATTGGTCAGTTCTTCAAGTCCCACAAGAAGAACCTAGAAGAATCACACAGGAGAGGAAGGGCCCTGGGCAACTGGTTCTCAGAGAGGAGGGGCTTGGACTCACACTCCTGGGTCTAAAGGAAGAGGGGGCTGGGACTCCTGCTCCTGGGTCTTGGGGGTCAAGATTCCTGGGTTCTGGCAGGGCGCAGTGGCGCATGCCTGTAATCCCAGCACTTTGGGAGGCCGAGATGGATGGATCACTTAAGGTTGGGAGTTTCAGATCAGCCTGGCCAACATGGTGAAACCTTATCTCTACAAAAAAATACAAAAATTAGCTGGGCATGGTGGTAGGTATCTGTAATCCCAGCTACTCGGGAAGCTGAGGCATGAGAATCGCTTGAACCTGGGAGGCAGAGGTTGCAGTGAGCCAAGATCAGGCCACTGCACTCCAGCCTGGGCAACAGAGCGAGACTCCAACTAAAAAAAAAAAAAAAAAAAAAAAATTCCAGGTTTTTGAGGGAGGAAGTGGTCTGGACTCCTTGGTCTGAAAAAGGATGCTGGATGCTGAGCTCTCAGATTCCTGGTTTGGGGAGAAAAGAGGACTGGGGATTCTCACCATGGCTCCAAACACCATTTGGAGTAGTCTCTCCAGCCTCAGCTCAGAGATGCCCACCTCAGATGACAGAACAATGAGGGTGATGCTGTGGAGTGGAAGTGAGAAGGAAAAAAGAGTCAAGGCCTGGGGAACCAGGAAGGGGTATGTTGGAGTCCGCCCACTGTTCCTAGAATGCCAGACACATCCTCCCTCAGCCCAACCTGCCTTTCTTATAGAGAACAGCAGGGATCAAAGAGGGTAACTGGCTTGCTAAAGATCCCATAGCCAAATTAACAGCTGGCTTTAGAGAACTGGAAGGCCTCCAAGGTCATCTTCAACAGGGACTATAACCCAGGCCCTGTCCCTGTCCCACGTTCCCGCCTGGGGACCTGTCATGGAAGCTTTTCCACACCACAGTCGTGTTCTCAGTCCTTGCAGAGCTCAGCTGCACCTCCAGATTCTGCCCGAACATGTGGACTCCATTGAGTGAACCGATGACAGAGAAGGGGAGCTAAGGAGGGGTTAGGGACATCAGACAGTAGCCCCCCTCGCCCCACCATCCCCTCCTTTTTGGTACCCAAGTGTGCCAGCTCCCAGCCCCATCCTCTTTCCATATGTCCTGGCAGTGTCTCTTTGGGGAACCAGGCTTACTGGTCCATTGCCTCCTCGGTCCTACAAACTCAACACTGTAACTTCCCCAGCCCCTACTGCTTTGAAGACCCATAGTCAAAACACCGACCCCCTTCGGTTTAGATACAGGCGTACAAGGCCCCACCTGCTGACGGGCGGGGGCGCCGCCGCGGCTGCTCCTGCAGAACAGGGGGACCCCGCTGGAGGCCGCGAGGCACAGCAGATGCACGGTGCCGCCCGTCCCTTCCTCCCCCATGTAGGACTCCTACCGCAGCCCCCCACGTGGGGACTGTCAGTGCCGGTCTTGGAGCATGCGGGCAATCACAGGAACTCGGCCTTCTGTCGGAGGCCGCCAGAGGGCGAGATGGGGAGCTGACTGGAACAGGATTAACTTCCCGCCTTCTTCATCCAACTCAATCAGGCCCTCAAACCCTATTCAGGCACCTCCCTCAAACCCGTTAAGTTCTCTTCCGCCCCAGCCGGAAGTCATGGTACCCCTAACAAAGATGGAGGCTAATAGAATTTGCAAAGCGTTTTGGTTTCTCCGAGGAGGTAAGGAGAACCAAGAGGCCGGATTGAAGATGATGACTGCGTTAAGGCCTTGCCTATACATCATCCTGTAGGCTTTGATGATTTACATTCTAAACGGAAAAAACTGTTGTGCCGCGATCAAAGACTGCGACGGTCCCAAGGCGTTGCCTAGCAACCACATTCCGTCTGCGTTTCCATTTTGTAGTAGTAAACAGTGTGCCCTACTCAAAAATGGCGACCGTAGGGCGTTGCCAAGCAACCACCGTTCAGTCTGATTCCCATTCCAAGGCTGTAAACGGCTGTGCCCTACTCAAAGATGGCGGCACATCGAAGTCCGACCACCCCTCCTTAGGGCGAAATCGAGAAAAACACCGTCTCCCCTCCCAACCTTCGAGGGTGGTTGAGTCCGGCGAGCGTTGCCTAGTAACCACCAAAATAGATGGTTGTTTTTGTTATTAGAAAAAAGAAAACAAGGAAATCTTTTTTTTCCCAGAATGATAAAAATAACATTATTTGTGCAATGAATTATGGATGATAACATACCATGTAAAATGTGAAGATATCCCATCCCCAATTTTTCCTGAAATACAGTTTAACGTAGAATATTAATAATGTTTTCACAAATACGATTAGTACATTAACATTTCCATATTTTCTTTTTTCCCCATAAAAAAGTATGTCTCGTTTCATCTTAATAATGTACTTTTATAATCTATTTTATGGTTATAACAAATTGATTTCACCAATTCTATATTGATGTACATTAGGTTGTTGAACGCCTCCAGACTAAACAACTAGTGCTGGCCAACACGTGACTTTTTAAGATGCCCTTATAAATATTTTTATTATTTTATATAGGTAGTGTTTACTTGTAATTATAAATGTGTTTATGATTCATTTCGCCCTTCCTCTTCCTTCTTGCAAATCAATCCATCTTTCTAGCATAATTTTTAATTTTCCTACTTCCTAAAGTACACTCTTTTCTTTCTTTTTTAGGGGATTTGGGGGAAGGGACAGGGTCTCACTTTGTCGCCCAGGCTGGAGTACAGTTGCTTGATCTCGGCTCACTGCAACTTCTGCCTCCCGGGTTCAAGTGATTCTCCTGCCTTAGCCTCCTGAGTAGCTGGGATTACAGGTGTGCACCACCATGTCCGACTAATTTTTTTATTTTTTGTAGAGATGGGGTGTCACCATGTTGCCCAGGCTGCTCTCAAACGCCTGGGCTCAAGTCATCCATCCACCTTGACCTCTGAAAGTGCTGGGACTACAGGCAGGAGCCACCACGACTGGCCTAGGTACCATTTTAATCTTCCTTCATGCCTACTGATCTTTTTTTTTCTTTTCTTTCTCTTGGTTTTCTTTATATCTTTATTAAAATTTTAGTTACACAGGCATAAAAAAGGAGGAAGCCATTCTAGATTAAAATAAACTTGAGACATAATGTCTAAATATGTGTATGATCTTTGTTTGGATCCTGATACAAATAAAGCAATTGTAAAAACACATTTTGGGACAATTGGAACATTTGATTACACACTGACTGCTAGAAGATACTAAGAAACAAGTTAATTTTGTTACAGGTGACAATGGCATACTAGTTATGTAAAAATATTTGCATAAAATTGGAAAGATGCCTGCCAAGCACACAGGGGTAAAATGCTATGATTGTACTGATTTGCTTTAAAAGGCTTCAGCAAGTAAGACTTTTTTTTATCTTGAGACTCTGTCTCAAAAAAAAAAAAAAAAAAAAGGCTTCAGGGCTTCAGGAAGCCGGGTGCAGTGGCTCATGCCTGTAATTCTAGCACTCTAGGAGGCCAAAGCAGGTGCATCCCCTGAGGTCAGGAGTTCGAGACTAGCCTGGCCAAGACGGTAAAACCTTGTTTCTACTAAAAATACAAAATTTTGCCGGATGTGGTGGTGCATACCTGTAGTCCCAGCTACTTAGGAGGTTGAGGGAGGAGAATCACTTGAACCCAGGAAGCAGAGGCTGCAGTGAGCCGAGATAGCATCACTAAACTCCAGCCTGGGTGACAGAGTGAGATTTTTGTCAAAAAAAAAGAATGTAACATGATAAAGATAAAATGCTATATAATTGGGCTTTCTGTAAGCACTTTTCAATTGGTGAAGATTATGGGTTTTTTTTTGTTGTTGTTCTTGAGATGGAATCTGGCTCTATCGTCAGGCTGGAGTGCAGTGACACAGTCTCGCCTCACTGCAACTTCCGCCTCCTGGGTTCAAGTGATTCTCCTGCCTCAGCCTCCCAAGTAGCTGGGATTACAGGCACCCACTACCATGCCGGCTAATTTTTGTATTTTTAATAGAGACGGGATTTCACCATGTTGGCCAGGATGGTCTCAATCTCCTGACCTCATGATCTGCACACCTCGGTTCCCAAAGTCCTGGGGTTACAGGAGTAAGCCAGGGTGCGCGGCCCTGGTCAGGTTTCTTTATATTAAAAGAAACAAAGTAGCAGGACACGGTGGCTCACGCCCGTAATCCCAGCTCTTTGGGAGGCCTAGGCGGGAGCATCGCTTCAACCCAGGAGTGTGAGACAGGCCAGGGCAACATAGCGAGACCCCAACTCTACAAAAAAATTAAAAATTAATCGGGAGTGGTGGTGCGTGGCTGTGGTCCTAGCTGCTGCAGAGGCAGGAGAGTGGCTTCAGTGCGAGAAGTAGAGCCTGCAGTGGGCCAAGATCGGGCCACTGCACTCCAGCCTGCACAACAGATAGCGACCCTGTTTCAAAAAATAAAATTTAAACTAAAAAGATAATAATGAAGTGTTTCTATTTTTCTATATTGTTATTCATCGGTAAGATTTATTTGTGTGGTACATTTTGGTCAACAAGCACGTTAGAAAGACTTTCCCAGTTGGTGGTATATTTTTCAACTTGCTTTATGCAGTCTTTTGGGGACAAATTAATATTTTACATATTCTGACTTTGCTAAGAAACTCCATGGCAGTCATTAGGATTTTTTTCCTTCAGATAGTTTTCGAGTTTTATTTGTTGCACTTACATTTTTAATCCACCTGGAATGTATTTATGTTCTAGGTAGTTTCTGGCTCCTCGCCCAGCAAACAATGCTCAGGTGTTGCTTAGCAACCCTTGCACTTGGGTTCTTGTTCAGCTTTTCAGGGGGAAAATTACTTCCAAGTTAAGGGCAACCTTAAAGCGTTGCCTAGTAACCTCGTTTCCGCCGATGCGATTGGACCCTTCTCGTGTCCCTCCCCCCAGTCCCCGCGCCCGAAAAAACAGAACCAGAAACTTAATCTCACGGTTAGAAAACAAGGGCGGCGAGCTGGGCGCAGCGGCTCACGGCTGTAATCCCAGCACTTTAGGAAGCCAGGGCTGGCGAATCACTTGAGGTCAGGAATTCGAGACAGCCTGGCCAACACAGTGAAACCCCATCTCTACTAAAAATACAAAAATGAGCGGGGCGTGGTGGCGGGCATCTGTAATTCCAGCTACTGGGGAAGCTGAGGCTGGAGAGTCGCTTGAACCCAGGAGGCGGAGGTTGTAGTGAGCCGAGATCGCGCCACTGCACTCCAGGGTGGCCGATAGAGTGACACTCCCTCTCGGAAAAAAAACCAAAAAATGACAAAAGAAAAAGAAAACAAGGGCAGCGTACGCGTTGCATAGCAACCAGGTCTCCTGCCCCTCCCATTGAGATAAGAGGCGGGCCCAGGCGCCCCGCTCAAAGATGGCGGCTGACGGAGCCGCCTTCAATTTATTTCGCTCCTGACAATAATTCTGTCTAACCCATCAGGTCCCCAGAAGGGCTAACTATGCCGTTGTTGAGTCTTCCACGGGTTGGGGCGAAGGAGGATGCAGCTAGATCGAAGCCTCAGCGCGTGCCCCGCTCAAACATGGCCGCCCGTGCGTTCCCAGCAGCCCTAAATCGTACGGCGCGGGTGCGCGCGCAGCGCAGGCGCAGTTCCGCTCATTCCGCGGTGGCGTCTGCGGCGGCAGTGGCGGTGGCGGCTTCCGCGCGGGGTATGGTCCCCGGGTCCGAGGGCCCGGCCCGCGCCGGGGGCCTGGTGGCCGACGTCGTGTTTGTGATTGAGGGTACGGCCAACCTGGGACCCTACTTCGAAGGGCTCCGCAAGCACTACCTGCTCCCGGCTATCGAGTGAGTGCCGTTTCCGCGACTTTAACCCCGCCCTCCCACTTGAGTTTCCCACAGCTTCTGGCCAGACTCCGACCTCTCACCTCCGACTCTCACAGGTATTTTAATGGTGGCCCTCCTGCTGAGACGGACTTCGGGGGTGACGTGAGTCTTGGGACTCCCGGGTCTGAGGGAGGAGGGGCTGGGGTCTGGACTCCCGGGTCTGAGGGAGGAGGCGCTGGGGGCCTGGACTCCCGGGTCTGAGGGAGGAGGCGCTGGGGGCCTGGACTCCCGGGTCTGAGGGAGGAGGCGCTGGGGGGCCTGGACTCCCGGGTCTGAGGGAGGAGGGGCTGGGGGCCTGGACTCTTTGGGTCTGAGGGTGGAAGCGCTAGGGTCGGTTCACCTAGGTTGAGGGTGGCGACGCTGGTGCCCGGAATCCTGGGTCCGAGTGAGGAGGGGCCTTGGGGATCCAGAGTCCTGGTCGAAGGGAGGAGGAGGTCGGGGTCTGAACTCCTGGGTCTGAGCGGGGAGGGGCTGGGCCTGGATTCCTGGGTTTGAGGGAGGAGTGGCTGGGGACCTGTATTTCTGGATCTGAGGGAGGAGGGACTGGGGTTTTGGATTCTTGGGTCCGAAGGCGGAGGGGTTGGGCCTTGACTCCTGTATCTCAGGGAGGAGGGGCTGGGTCTGGACTTCTGGGTCTGAGGAAGGAGGAAGCTGAGGAGTTCCTGATTCTGGAAGAACACGAAGCTGGGAGCCCTGATTCCTTCTCTGAGGGAAAAGGGAATGGAGGTCCCAGATTAAAAGTTCCTCTGTCCTCCCCTCTCAGTATGGGGGGACCCAGTACAGCCTCGTGGTGTTCAACACGGTGGACTGCGCTCCTGAGTCCTACGTACAGTGTCACGCTCCCACCAGCAGCGCCTATGAGTTTGTCACCTGGCTGGATGGCATTAAGTGAGCTTTTTCCCCACTTGGGCTGGGTTGGGGGACTCTGTGAGGGACTGAATGAGAGCTGGCTTGGGTTTAAGCTGCAAGAACCATCTCTTACGTTAGGCGATTGAAAGGGCTGTGAGGGTGATTGTGTTTTTGTCAAAAGTCACTTCTGTGGTGGGTTCTGTGTGCTCAGCAATATTGCCAGCCAGTTTAGAAGCATGAAAAACTTCCCGTTCAGGGAGGCATGGCTGAGCTCCAGCAGCCACCTTGTACTGAATGTGTGATTGTCCCCTTTCTGTCCTCTCTTTTTCCATCTGCCCTTGTCCTCTTCCAGATGGGTACATTGTAGCCTCAGTGCAGAGGGATGGGTCAGAGCCAGGATACATTCCTCTGTGGCTTGGGTCGGATTTTTTTTTTTTTTTTTTTTTTTTTGAGACAGAGTCTTGCTCTATCACCTAGGCTGGAGTGCGGTGGCCCAGTCTCAGCTCACTGCAACCTGTACCTCCTGGGTTCAAGAAATTCTCCTGCCTCAGCCTCCCAAGTAGCTGGGATTACAGGCACGCACTAGTATGCACACCTACTTTTTTTTTTTTTTTAATTTTATTTTTGGTAGAGACAGAGTTTCGCCCTGTTGGCCAGGCTGGTCTGAAACTTGTGACCTCACGTGATCTGCCTGCCTCAGCCTCCCAAGTGCTGGGATTACAGGGGTGAGCCACCATGCCTGGCATTGGATCAGATTTTGATAGTTGATGTTGCAGACTCTGGAGTCAGGCAGCTTGGGATCAAATCCTGGCTCTTCTAGCACAGAACTAACTCTCAGACCCAGGAGCCCCTGTCCCCACTGAGCCTAGCATCTTGTCTTTGAAGTGGGGATGCGGGTAGCACTTGTATTAGTATTTTGTCATGTTACTTATTCTTAGCTGCCTAACAGATTACCACCAAACTTAACGGCTTCATACTGCAAACGTTGATTATCTAGTGCAGTTTCTGTGAGTCAGGGACACAAGAGTGGCTTAGCTGAATGGTTCAGCTGAGGGTGTCACAAGGCACCTCTTGAGGGTGTCAAGAGGTCGGCAGGGTTGTAGCCATCCGAGGGTTTGACTGGTGGTGGGGAGTCCCCTCCCAGGGTGGCTGACTCTGGCTGTTGGCTGCAAGACCTCTGCACAGAGCTTGACTATTGTAACGTGGCAACAGCCATTCCTCAGATTGAGTGAGCCAATAGAGAGTGCAAAGAGGAAGCCCCCAGGCCTCTTTTATTTTTGAGGAAGGGTCTCACTCTGTCACCCAGGCTAGAGTACAGTGGCTCAGTCACGACTCATTGTAGCCTCGACCTCCTGGGCTCAAGCTCAAAGTGATCCTCCCTCCTCAACTTCCTGAGTAGCTGGAGTAGCAGGGACTATAGACACGTGCCAGCACACCTGGCTAATTTCTTTTTTTTTGAGACGGCCTCTTGCTCACTGCCCAGGCTGGAGTGCAGTGGCACAATCTTGGCTCACCACAACCTCTGCCTCCCGGGTTCAAGTGATTCTCCTGTCTCAGCCTCCCGGAGTAGCTGGGATTACAGGCACCTGCTACCACACCTGGCTAATTTTTTGTATTTTTAGTAGAGACAGGATTTCACCTTCTTGGCCAGGCTGGTCTTGAACTCGTGACCTTAGGTGATCCACCTGCCTCGGCTTCCCAGAAGTGCTGAGATTACGGGAATGAGCCATCGCGCCCAGCCATATACCTAATTTTTTAAGAATTGTTTTGTAGTGGCCAAGTGTGGTGGCTCACACCTGTAATCCCAGCACTTTGAGAGGCCGAGGTGGGCAGATCACCTGAGGTCAGGAGTTCAAGACCAGCCTGGCCAACATTTTGAAACCCCGTCTCTACTAAAAATACAAAAAATTAACTGGGCGTGGTGGCGGGTACCTGTAATCCCAGCTACTTGGGAAGCTGAGGCAGGAGAATCGCTTGAACTCGGAGGCAGAGAGATCCCGCCACTGTGCCCCTGCTTGGGTGACTCCACAAGACCATCTCAAAACAAATTTTTTTGTAGAGATCAGGTCCTGCAATGTTGCCCAGGCTGGTTTTGAACTTCTGGACTCAAGTGATCCTCCACTTCAGCATCCCTAAGTGCTGGGATTACAGACCTGAGCCACCTCACCCAGAGGCCCCACTAGGCTCTTTGTAATCAAGTCTTGGAAGTTACATACCATCATTTCTGCCTCGTTCTTTTTTTTTTTTTTAACCGGAGACAGGGTCTTTCTCTGTTGCCCAAGCTGGAGTGCAGTGGTGGGATCATAGCTTGCCGCAGCCTTGACACCTCAGGCTCAAGTGATTCTCCTACCTTAGCCTTTTGAGTAGCTGTGACTGCTACTCAAGAGGCTAAGGTGGGAGAATCACTTGAGCCACCATGCATGGCTGATTTCTTTTAATTTTTGTAGAGATGAGTTCTTGCTTTGTTGCCCAGACTGGTCTTGAACTTCTGGCCTCAAGCAATCCTTCTGCCTCGACCTCCCTAAGTGCTGGAGTACTGAGATTACGGGCATGAGCTGCCGTGCCCAGCCCACTTCTGCCATGTTGCTTTTGGTGTGCAGTGTAAGTTTGTCCTGTTCAGTGTAGGAGGAGACTACACTCACTACTAGAGTGTGAAGAGCAAGAGGTGCGATCAGTGGGTGCTGTCTTGGGGGCTGGGTGTCATAATCTTATAGGGATGTTTGGAGAATTAAAGTAATTGATCATTGTTACATACAGTGCCTGGTGTGTATTAAGTGCTATATGTTTGCTGGGATTTTGTGCCTCAGTTTCCTGGTTTGCAAACGGATAACGGTTGTGTGTAGCTTTATGTTGTTAGAAGGATCACAGAAGCCGAGTTGCATACTGTGTTTCGCTTAGGGCCTGGTCTGCAGTCAGAGTTCCTTTTTTTCTTTAAGATGGGGTGAAACTGTCTTTAAATGTTGGTCAGGTTGGTATTAAACTCCCGACCTCAGGTGATCCGCCCGCCTAGGCCTCCAAAGTGCTGGAATTACAGGCGTGAGCCACCACGCCCTGCCTAGGGTTCCTTAAATAACGCCTGTGGGTGGCTCCCATTGCCTCTGTTTGGCCCTGTAGCAGGTGTTTGTTGAACATCTGCTTTGTTCCAGGATGTGTGTGCAAGCGCTGGGTGCAGGACTTAGAGGGAAAGGGGACACGGAAGCTTCCCCTTGGTGGTAGCTGGAATTCGTGGGTAACACAGAGCAAGACTTCCCACCCCTGGCCCTGGTGACACCGTGGATGCAGTCATTCCTTGCCCTGGGGGCCGTCCTGGGTATTGTAGGATGTTTAGCAGCCTCCCTGGCCTCTATTCACTAGGTGCCGGCAGCCCCTCTCCTGAAGGTGTGACAAGTAAAACTGTCTCCAGGCCTCATAAAGTATCCTCTGGAAGGTGTGGGCAAGGTGCACCCCAGTGGAGAACCCCTGGGAGAGACTGTGGTGAGACGTGAGTGACGTTAAATGGAGATTCCTTGAGGCCCAGGTCTAAGTCTGATGCCACTCAGGTCCCTGGCAGCCAGCACAGGACCTGGCACACGGGAGGCCTAGGGTAATTCTGTGGAATGAATGCCCAGACTCCACTTTATACTAACTACTCTGGAAGACCCCTGCAGAGCCTCCCAGACCCCAGCTCAGGTGTCTTACACACTGGGAAATCCTGATTCTAGCAGCCAGGTGCTTCTTCCTCTGCCCTCGTGACTTGTCACAGCCCCACGCCTCTGGAAGCTGAATGTCCAGGTCCCTGGGTGCGTCTGCCAATTGCTTCCAGCTGGGGCTTGGCACCGCGGGGCTTCCGGAGCATGGCTGAATAAACGAATGAGTATATAATGCAAAAACTACAAATAAGTACAAAAAATTAACCAGGCATGGTGGTGCACACCTGTAGTCCCAGCTACTCAGGAGGCTAAGGTAGGAGGATCACCTGACACTAGGGGGCGGAGGTTGCAGTGAGCCGAGATTGTGCCACTGCACTCCTGCCTGGGTGAGAGAGCGAGACCCTGTCTCAAAAAAAAAAGAGGTAGAAGGAAAATGGACCCAGTGTCTTCCCCATAACGTTATGACAACTCATTTTTTTATTCACATGTTCACTCTTTAACAGATATTTGTGTAACAAACTGTCCTGGGCACCAAGGAGTCAGTGGGCATGAGACGGGTGAGGTCCTGGCCCTCATGGAGCTAGTGTTTGCTTGGGTGACAGGCCGTGTGCAGGAAGCCCTCAGTCACGGCGGATGCTGTTAACATTCACACGTTTTGACCAGTATCTCCTGGGGCCTACAGGCACCTATTAGCCCATGATAGTGGGCAGCGAAGACCCCAGGGAATGATACTGGGTAGAACAAATGCAAGTCAGTTAGAGGACTTGGGAGCACCAAGCCAGAGCCCACCCATCCCACCTAGGGGGCTTTTATTGTTATTTTGTGTCTGCTATTTCAAGGGGTTTGCTTGGAATTTACGTATATCATACAGAAACTTGATGATATTTTAGCCATATTTTGCAAGTAGCCATAGTGCTCCCTATTTTCAAGTTTTTCCCATTTGTTTTTTTTTTCTGAGATGAAGTCTCACACAGTCGGCTGAGCTGGAGTGCGGTGGCACAATCTCGGCTCACTGCAACCTCCACCTTCTGGATTCAAGCGATTCTCCTGCCTCAGCCTCCCGAGTAGCTGGGATTACAGGCGCCTGCCACCAGCCTAGCTAATTTTTTGTATTTTTAGTAGAAAAGGGGTTTCACTACGTTGGTCAGGCTGGTCTTGAACTCCTGACCTCGTGATCCGCCTGCCTCAGCCTCCCAAAGTGCTGGGATTTCAGGCGTGAGCCACCGCACCTGGCCAGTTTTTCATATTTCTTTGTCAAAATATTTATTACATGTCACTCTCTGAGCTTGTAGCAGATGATTTATCCTTAGTGTTCAATAAGAAAAAAGCAAGTTTTAGCATCTCAAACTGGTTAATCTATCAAACTTTTTTGAGACAGAGTCTCTGTCTCCCAGGCTGGAGTGCAGTGGCATGATCTCTGCTCACTACAACCTCCACCCCTGAGGTTCAAGCAATTCTTCTGCTTCAGTCTCCCAAGTAGCTGGGATTACAGGCCCCTGCCACCACGTCTGGCTAATTTTTTGTATTTTTAGGCTGATCTCGAACTGCTGACCTCAAGTGATCTGCCTGCCTCAGCCTCCCAAAGTGCTGGGTTTACAGGCATGAGCCATCGTTCCTGGCCACTTCCAAAATGTTTTTATCACCCCAAAGGGACACCCCATATACATGAATCCTTTGCTCCCCATTCCCCCATCCCTAATGAGGGTGCTTTTGGCCCAAGTGTCAGAAAGGCCCAGGAAAGCATTGACTTAATTTCACCTGTAGCAGAAAGCCTGGGTCCAGAGCTGGTTCATCCTAACTCTGCCCACAGTTGAAGCTGCTGTGTGCAAAGCTGTATTGGTGGCGAGGAAGAGGAGGGCTGGGAAGTGTGTGGTGGGTTGGGAGCAGCGGCCGAGTGCCCCGAGAGCGGGAAGAAGGCTCCGGGCTCTGTGCTCATTGGCCAGGCCGAGTGGGACCGGAAAGAAATCCGTGTGAGAATGCAGGTGGGAAGCAGAGAGCGCCGCTGCATGGGCCCTGCCAGGCCCCTGGTGCCCTGAGTACTCAGCAGACGATTCCTAGGCCTTGTGTGATCTGGGGCTCAGAGGCCTTAGTGTCTCTCACAGAGGGCTGCATGGGGTGACGAGGGAAGCTTGACAGCTGCAGTATCGGGTGATCTATGATGTGACCAAGGGCAGGCCCTAAAATTAGGTGACACATGGGGAAGGTTTCTAGAGAAGGGCACACCAGGGTGGGTGTCGTAGCTCAGCTGGATTCCCTCCGGGCCGGTGTGGGTCTCCAGCACATGCTGAGACCTGGATGTCTGGGCCTGGTCAGCTGAGAGGACCTGTAGGCACGGGGTAGAGCTGGAGAGGTAGGCAGGGTGCAGGCCTCAGAGGCCTCAAATGCCTGACGAGGGCCTGAGTTGGTTCCAGCCTTTGTTCACTTAGCGTGCATTTCCTGAGGCCACCCGCGTGCCCACTGTGTTGGGCAAGCCTGGCGGTGAGAGAGGACTCAGATCCCATCCCACCTGAGTCGGGGGTGGTGGGAGCAGAGACCACACTTCAGGGGTACAGGGCCCTCCAGACCCCCAGGGGGGCGCTCAGTCTCCACACGTGTCCTCTGTAGCAAAGGTCAGCCTCCCGACCATGTGGCCGGAAGACTGGTGGCAACCACAGCTGCCCTTAGGAGAGGCCGTCCCCGGGCCACATGCTGTGGGATGGACGCTGTGACGTGACTGCAGATCAGGCGGAGGAGAAACGGGAGTCTGTGTGTGTTAGTTTCCCAGGCATCTGTAGCAAAGTATGAGAAACTGGCCAGAAGAATGGAAATGGATGTCTCAGGGTTCTGGAGGCTGGAAGTCCAAAATCCAGGTGGTAGGACTAGGCTGTCTCTGAAGCCTACAGGGCGAGACCCTTCTACCTGTCCCGGCGCCTGGTGGGCCCAGATGTTCCTGGCTGACCTGCATCACCCGTCCTCCGGTGGCCTCCCCTGTGACTCTCTGTCCCTCTGTCTTCCCTCTGTGTATATGTCTGCTTCCACATTTCTCCTTTTCACAGAGAAACTAGCCATAGTGGATTAGGGCCCCCAATTTAATGCGATTACCTGTGTAAAGATCTTTTTGTGAAACCCCGTCTCTACTAAAAATACAAAAATTAGCCAGGCGTGGTGGTGCACACCTGTAGTCCCAGCTGCTCGGGAGGCTGAGGCAGAAGAATTACTTGAACCCCAGAAGCAGAGGTTGTGGTGAGCCGAGATCGCACCACTGCACTCCAGCCTGTGCGACAGAGCGAGCTTCCATCTCAAAAAAAAAAAAAAAAGATCTTTCCAAATCAGGTCACCTTCTGAGGTACTGGGGCTTAGGACCTCAACCTGTCTTTTTGAGAGGGGACACACTTCCACCCATAAGACTAGGAGGACAGAGGAGGCCCCTGTCTTTGGCCAGGAAGGTGAAGTGGGGCCAGGCTGATTTGGAGCACAGTGCAGAGAGGAGGGGACAGCGGGAGGCTGGGCAGGGAGTCATTCACCCCAGTGTGGAGTCAGCACAGGATCCCGGGCTCACGCTCCCCAGCCCTTTCCCATGCCTCCCTGGCCTCGTGATTAAGACAACAAATGTCCCCTGTCCTGTCTGGGACTGGTGCTGTGGTAGCACCAGGGAACGGGTATGGAACTTAGCATTGTCCCTGTCATCTCAAGGTGCATAGCCCAGGATAGGGTCGGGGACAGCATGGGAGCAGGCTCTTCAAGCATGGCCGAGGGGTGGGGACGATGGCAACCCTGGGGGCTGACTGCTCTGCCCTTGCAGGTTTATGGGCGGGGGTGGCGAGAGCTGCAGCCTCATTGCGGAAGGACTCAGCACAGCCTTGCAGCTGTTCGATGACTTCAAGAAGATGCGTGAGCAGATGTGAGTGCCCTTCTGCCCAGCCGGGTCAGTCTCTCTCCGCCTGGCTCGGAACCACTTTGCCTGTCAAGTGGCTCCACCTCCAGGCCTCATCCTGTAGGCATGGGCTCTGTGTCCCTGAGCATGCTCAGCCAGGAGGCTGCACGTGTGTCCTTGGGGGAGGCCTGGGCAGTGCCGGGTCTCAGCGTCCCCATCAGGAAGCTGTGCTAACTCTGGGCATTGCTTCTGCCTGCCTTGCCTGCTGGGTGACACAGAGCACATCTTAACATCCCAGAAGCTCTCAGGGCCTCCACGATTTCATTTGTAGAGTAGGGGCATTGCTTCTGATTCCACGTGAGGCAGAACACGTGCGCCTCCGCTGGCGCTGGTTCTGGGAGCCCTCTCAGGGCCCCGTCGCTGCCACCTGCGTGTCTTCTCTCATTCCTGGTAGTGGCCAGACACACAGGGTCTGCCTCCTGATCTGCAATTCGCCCCCATACCTGTTGCCTGCTGTCGAGAGCACCACATACTCTGGATGCACAACTGAGAATCTTGTGCAGCAGATTGGGGAGGTGAGGACTCCAGGGTCTGAGGGAGGAGGTACTGGGGGCTTGGACTCCTGGGTCTGAGGGAGGAGGCACTGAGGGCCCGGACTCCTGGGTCTGAGGGAGGAGGCACTGAGGGCCCGGACTCCTGGGTCTGAGGGAGGAGGCACTGAGGGCCCGGACTCCTGGGTCTGAGGGAGGAGGCACTGGGAGCCTGGACTCTTAGGTGTAAAGGAGGAGGCACTGAGGGCCTGGACTTGGTCACAGGGTAGTCACAGACTGGTGGCCAGCTTTGCTTACTCTCTCTTTTTTTTTTTTTTTTTGAGACATAGTCTTGCTCTGTCACCAGGCTAGAGTGCAGTAGTGCAGTCTCGGCTCACTGCGACCTCCGCCTCCTGGATTCAAGCAATTCTTCCACCTCAGCCTCCCGAGTAGTTGGGACCACAGGCACGTGTCACCGCGCCTGGCTAATTTTTGTATTTTTAGTAGAGATGGGGTTTCACCATGTTGGCCAGGATGGTCTCGATCTCTTGACCTTGTGATTCACCCACCTCGGCCTCCGAAAGTGCTGGGATTACAGGCGTGAGCCACCACACCCAGCTCTTTTTTTTTGGGATACAGAGTCTGGCTCTGTTATCCAGGCTGGAGTGTAGTGGCGTGATCTTGGCTCACTTCAGCGTCTGCCTCCCTGGTTCAAGCAATGCTCGTGTCTCAGCCTCGCAAGTAGCTGGGGTTATAGACACCTGCCACCATGCCCTGTTAATTTTTGTATTTTTAGTTGAGATAGGGTTTCACCATGTTGGCCAGGCTGGTCTCAAACTATTGGCCTCCCGTGGTCTTCCTGACTTTGTCTCACAAAGTCCTTGGATTACAAATGTGAGCCACCATGCCCGGCCCGCTTAGTCTTACTGACAAAACCAGAACCGAGAGTCTCCTGGGGCAGGGGATACCTGGTTTCAGAGTCTCCTGCCTCGAAGCCCAGCGGAGATTGCGGTTGTAGGGCTGGTGCCGTCCATCCGCACCGAAGCTGTGGTAGCTTCGGGGCCGGCCCTGACACCCTTATGGAGGGGGCCCCCCCGTCATGACTGCTGGGCCCCTCTCCTGCAGCGGGGGATCCACTTCTCCATCGTGTCTCCCCGGAAGCTGCCGGCCCTTCGGCTTCTGTTTGAGAAGGCAGCTCCCCCGGCCTTGCTGGAGCCGCTGCAGCCTCCAACAGATGTGAGCCAGGACCCAAGGCACATGGTGCTGGTTCGGGGCCTCGTGCTGCCTGGTGAGGCTTGGGCACTGCTGGGGACGGGGGGGTCCAGGTGTTTACCCGGCACCTCTGACTTGGATTTTGGATTTCTCTCCTCTCTGTCCACCTTGAACTCCTTCTCTCTGGGGTTGGCCATCCCTACTGCTCTCAGTTGGGGGTGGCTCGGCCCCAGGCCCCCTCCAGCCAAAGCAGCCAGTCCCCCTGCCTCCCGCCACACCCTCGGGTGCCACTCTCTCAGCAGCTCCCCAGCAGCCTCTTCCCCCTGTTCCCCCGCAGTACCAGGTATGGATGTTTTCAGGAAGGGACATGCTTCTGGGGACTTGGAGGAGCCATGGCCCCTGGGGAGATCTAGCTGGTTGGAGCTTGTGGGCTGCTGGGAGTCCCCTTGGGACCCTGGGAGGGTGGGAGTCCAGGGGCCATGGAAGCTTGCCTGCAGGGTGATGGGAGTCGGGAGCTACCCCAGTTGGGTGGCTGTGCCTTGTGGGGCCGTGGGTAGTGTGGCCTCGTGGGACACCAGGACTGGGGGGCCATGGTCCTCACCAGTCCCTTCCCTTCTACCCACAGGTTCCTGGGAACCTGAGTGCAGCTCAGGTGGCCGCCCAGAATGCAGTGGAGGCCGCCAAGAACCAGAAGGCTGGGCTGGGCCCTCGCTGTGAGTCCTGGGGCGAGGACACAGGGCGGGCAGGGGCCAGGCAGGCCTCTGTCCACACACCTCTTCCCCACTTTTTCCCTTGCTCTCTCCCACAGTCTCGCCCATCACCCCTCTCCAACAAGCTGCTCCCGGAGTGGGTCCCCCCTTCAGCCAGGCCCCAGCTCCCCCACTACCCCCTGGACCCCCTGGTGCCCCCAAGCCGCCACCTGCTTCCCAGCCCAGCCTGGTCTCCACCGTGGCCCCTGGCTCGGGCCTGGCTCCCACAGCACAGCCTGGGGCACCATCCATGGTAGGTGCCTGCTCGCCTCCTGCCCTGTATCCTTCCTCCTGCTGCCCACAGTTGGACCAGTTAGAGGATGAGTCATTTGCCTTCCAAGGGGATGTCGGTCTGGTGGTCCTGGGGCCTTGGGGGCTCGTGGTGCATGTGCTGCAGATGACTAAGCTGAGTGGGTCTGGGGACAGAATGTGAGGCTCGTGGCTCCAGTGGGCCAGAACTGTTCTGAGAAACCCAAGGAATCCCTGGGTCTGGGAGTCCAGGGCATCATGGGGCTTACAACTCCTTGAATCCTGCAGCGTGCAGGCATTTGGGGTCCTTGGGCTGGCCAAGTGATGTTCTGGGAATGCAGTTGCAGAAGAAGGGGCCTTTCCTCCTTCCTGGTTTACCCTCACAGATGGCCCCCAGAGGCCCCCTTTCCCCATCCTCACGGCCCTCTTTCCTCCCCTCTGGCAGGCAGGCACTGTGGCCCCAGGAGGGGTGAGTGGCCCTTCCCCAGCCCAGCTGGGAGCCCCAGCCCTCGGTGGGCAGCAGTCAGTCTCCAATAAGCTTCTGGCCTGGAGTGGGGTTCTCGAGTGGCAGGAGGTGAGGGGCCTAAGCGTCCACTGGGCACTCGGGACTCCTGGGGCTGTGGGGTGGGGCATGTAGGACGCATGGGGCCAGATGTGTGGGATTTGTAGTGCTGGGTTTGGTGGCATTCGTTGGGCTGGACCTGTGGGACTTGGGCCAGGCCAGGAGCCCCATGGGGTGGCTGGACTTGTACAGAGGAGAGTCTCCATGCAAAGAACCCAGAAGAGCCTAGGATTTGGGGCCCTGAGAAGGGCCCTGGGGACTGGCATCTGGGGAGCAGTGCATTGTGGGGTTTAGGGCTGGACGAGTAGCCCTAATATTTGAGGAGTTGAAGGCTTGGTGATCCGAATGACGGGCCCAGGGCTCGTGAAACTTTACCTGGGGAGCATACTGAGCTTTGGGGCCACCAAGGTAGGACATGAGGGCTAAGGGGGACTGAGGTTCATGGCCCTTTTTACTGTGACATGTTCTTTCTCCCACACAGAAACCCAAACCTGCCTCTGTGGATGCCAACACCAAGCTG
The DNA here is from genome assembly GCA_963574635.1 of Cheracebus regulus. Classification (NCBI taxonomy): domain Eukaryota; kingdom Metazoa; phylum Chordata; class Mammalia; order Primates; family Pitheciidae; genus Cheracebus; species Cheracebus regulus. Next base: position 33,532 of record CAUYQU010025921.1, read on the forward strand.
ACGCGGTCACTGCCCTGCCAAGTCTACGTGAATCATGGCGAGAACCTGTAGGTGACTGTCGGGGCGGGACGCGGTAGGGCTGGGGCTGGCCCCCTCCTCACACCTCTCCCGGTGTCGCCCCACAGGAAGACTGAGCAGTGGCCTCAGAAGCTGATCATGCAGCTCATCCCCCAGCAGCTGCTGGTGAGTGGCGGCGGAGGGCCAGCCCCGCTGTCCCTTCCCTAGTCCCTTCCCCACCCCCACCCCCACCCCCGCCTCGTGCCTCCTTCCTCACTTCCCCACACAAATGTGCCAGCCGACTTCTGTGTTTCCACAGACCACCCTGGGCCCTTTGTTCCGGAACTCAAGGATGGTCCAGTTCCATTTCACCAACAAGGACCTGGAGTCTCTCAAAGGCCTCTACCGCATCATGGGCAATGGCTTTGTGAGTCCAGGGCGTGGGGGCTTGAGGGGCCTTGACTCTTGTCCTGCTTTCTGCTGACCTTTGACAGGAATCCTCAGGGTGCCTGGGCCCACGGAAGCGGTTTTTGACAGTTGGGTGGACTTCTTGTGCTTAGGTTTCTTGTCTTTCTTTTAGAGCCTTAACTTTTATTACATTCATCATATGCATCAGATACAGGGATATCGCACATTAAAAATGTAACCTGGGGCTAGGCCTGGTGGCTTATACCTGTAATCCCAGCACTTTGGGAGGCTGAGGCGGGTGGATCACGAGGTCAGGAGTTCGAGACCATCCTGGCTAACATGGTGAGACCCCATCTCTACTAAAAATACAAAAATTATCTGGGCATGGTGGCGCGTGCTTGTAGTCACAGCTACTCAAGAGGCTCAACCCGGGAGGCAGAGGTTGCAGTGAACCAAGATTTCGCCACTGCACGCCAGCCTGGTGATAAAGCAAGACTCCGTCTCAAAAAAAAAAAAAAAAAATACATCCAGGTGTGATGGCTCACGCCTGTAATCCCAGCACTTTGGGAGGCCGAGGTGAGCGGATCCCAAGGTCACAGATAGGCAGGTCAAGACCAGCCTGACCAAAATGGTGAAACCCTGTCCCTACTAAAAATACAAAAATTAACCTGGCATGGTGGTGTGCCTATAGTCCAGCTACTCTGGAGGCTGAGGCAGGAGAATCACTTGACCCTAGGAGGTGGTGGTTGCAGTTTGCTGAGATTGTGCCACTGCACTCCAGCCTGGGCGACAGTGTGAGATTCTGTCTCAAAAAAAAAAAAAGTGACCTGGATGGGACAGGAGCAGTTAGGAGGAAGCTGTCAATTCTGGCCTGGGTTTATGGGGTGCGTTCGTTTCCTGTGGCTGTGGTAATACATTACCACAAGTGGAGGGGCATCAAACAGCAGAAATGTGTTCTGTCCCAGTTCTGGAGGCCAGAGCCCAGCACGGCAGGGCTGTGCTCTCTCTAGAGGCTTGAGGGGAGGCCTCTTAGTGCCTTTTCCAGCCAGTAGCCCTGGGCGTCAGGCGCCGTCACTTCAGGGCCTTCCATCCTGCCGCGGTCTTCCCTCTTTGTCTCCACGTGGAGTTCTCTCCATAGCTCTCTGTCCCTTTGTTTATAAGGACATCAGTCATTTTGGATTAAGCCCCACACTAATGACTTCATCCTACTACATCTGCAAAGATCCTCTTTCCAGATAAGGTCACCTTCACAGGTGCTGGGTATTGGAACCTCAGCACAGCTTTCTGGGGGGTTTTTTGAGGTGGAGTTTCACTCTTGTTGCCCAGGCTGGAGTGTAGTTGTGCAGTCTCGGCTCACTCCAACTTCTCTCTCCTGGGTTCAAGTGATTCTCTGCCTCAGCCTCCCGAGTAGCTGGGATTACAGGCTCGTGCCAGTGTGCCTAGCTAATTTTTGTATTTTTAGTAGAGATGGGGTTTCGCCATGTTGGCCAGGCTGGTCTCGAACTTCTGACCTCAAGTGATACACCCGCCTCAGCCTTCCAAAGTGCTAGGATTACAGATGTGAGCCACTGTGCTTGGCCTTAGCATAGCTTTCTGGGAGACATAATTCCACTTGTAACTTGAGCAGATTAGTTACTTCAGTGCACCAAGCAGTCCTGCAGGAAAGAGGACCTTAGGGAGATCACCTCACAGATCCTCGCAGAACCTTGTGAAGAAGGCATTCCTGAGAGTTAGGGGTGCTTTTGGCTGCAAGTAACATAGTTTTCCAAACAAATAGACAATTGGGGGCACTCAGTTTTTTTTTTTAATTCTGGATCACCTGGGCTCCATGGGCCATCTCGCCTGGGGACTCCTGTGAGGCTGCCATCAGATGGCAGCTGAGACTGTAGTCATCTGAAGCTTGACTGGGCTGGATGTTCAAACAGCTCCTTACATAGCACTGGCTGTCGGCTGGCGCTCAGCTGGGACCGGTCATCTCAGTGTCTGCACATGGCCTGTCCATGTGGCCACACTGTGTAGCTGGGTTCTCAGAAGGCAGGCATCTATTTTTTTCACAGAGCAGGACATCCAGAGGGGGCCAGCTCTTGGGGTTGGTTTCATAGGTCTGTGACATCAGGGCCAGGGCACTGTGATTCTCTTGGTCTCTCCTTTACGGTCACAAGGTAGCTCCATGGCTCCTGGCATCCCGTATGATTTCATGAAGAAGGGGAAGGGGCTGTGTATTTCCTTTTCTTCAGGACAGCAGAAACTTTCTCAGATTCCCGAGGCCTCCTTTCACCTCCTGGGTGAGACCTAGGCCTCTGGGCACCTCTGGTTGATGGGAGGCTGCTGGGAGCAGGTATCCGTGGCTGTCCCGGGGCTGGGACATGTTGCAGGCCCGATAGCACTGTGAATGCAGGGAGGAGGACACATGAATATGGATTAGGCAGGGTCTGTCTCAGGCAGGAAACTGAGGCTTAGAGAAGTGAACTCACTTGGCCAAGGAGTTCTCCTCCCTTAGGAGTTCTCCTCCCTTAGGAGTGCCTGCCCTGAACGCTGCACGCCTGTTGACCACTGTTGGTTCCCGGGTGCTTCCTGTGGGCTGAGCCTCGGGCAGGGCCTTTTATGTGTATCAGACATCCCATGTCACAGCGACCCTGTGATGGTGAAGCACTGCCCGTGGTGCACACTGGCCTATGCTGAGCCCCAGAGGAGCTCTTGGATATCCTGGGTCCGACGTCACTGTTGATCACAGGCCTGTGGGTGCCACGCTCTGCGTCTAAGCCCCTCTCTTAGACGGCTTAGACCTCAACAGCCGTGACCCTCAACAGCCCTTTGAGGAGGCAACCTTGGCATTTTATGGCCAAGGAAACTGGGCTCATGAGGTGCAGGTGGTGGCTGAAGGTTGAAGAGCTGGGTTCCAGTGCTTTCTCTCTGCTCTCCTTCTCCGTGGGCAGCTGGAACCCCAGCTTGCCCTGAGCTTCTCTGTTTCTGTCTCCGGAGCAGCTGGAAGCACACTTGTTCTCTCCAACTTTCTACAGTAGAAACCTCACCTCCCCTTGCCTGTGCGGCCTCTAGAACCTTCTGGAATGGGGAGGGAGTGAGGACTGCCCTTTGAGAGCAGCAGTGGTTCTGAAGAGCTTCTGTCCCCACAGGCGGGCTGTGTGCACTTTCCCCACACGGCGCCCTGTGAGGTGCGTGTCCTGATGCTCTTGTACTCGTCCAAGAAAAAGATCTTCATGGGCCTCATTCCCTACGACCAGAGCGGCTTTGTCAATGGCATCCGGCAGGTCATCACCAACCACAAGCAGGTCCAGCAGCAGAAGCTGGAGCAGCAGCAGCGAGGAGTGAGTGGTCACAGTCCCCAAGCCAGCGCTCCGACCCCCTCCTGCCCGGGCCCTGCAGCTCAGTTGGCCAAGCCCCACGTGTTCCCCCTGGGGTCTCCAGGGCCTCAGATGCTCACCCTTCTCCCAAGACATAGCGCGCCCCCAAGCTAGGTTCCACTCAGGTTTTCTTGCAGTCTCTCCCTTTTCAGCCTCCACATCAAAGCCCCAACAAAGAGCTTCGTTCTGGGGACCTGGGAGCGTATGGCTTCCCTCCCAGACCACTCAACCCCAAAGAGAATGTCCTTATCTCCTTACGAGTTCCCCTTAGGGCACAGGTCCTTCCGCCTCAGATTCAGGACGCCACCACCCTCAGTTACTGACCTGCCCCTCTCTCCCCATGCAGATGGGGGGACAGCAGGCACCTCCTGGGCTGGGGCCCATTCTGGAGGACCAAGCAAGGCCCTCACAGAATCTGGTGAGGACAGGACTGGTGGGTTCGGGGCTGGGTTGGGGAGGCCCCAGAGGCTGTGCACTGTGCCTGCAGGAGGGATGTGAGGCCCTGCCCCTCTCCCTCACCCGTGTCTCTTCCCAGCAGCTCCAGCTCCGCCCACCTCAGCCCCAGCCTCAAGGTACCGTAGGGGCCTCTGGGGCCACAGGGCAGCCCCAGTCCCAGAGTACTGCCCAGCCCCCGCCAGGTGCCCCCCAAGGCCCTCCTGGAGCAGCTTCTGGCCCACCTCCTCCTGGACCCATCCTTCGGCCCCAGAACCCTGGGGCCAACCCCCAGCTACGGAGCCTTCTCCTCAACCCACCACCGGTGAGATGTGGGGGTGGGGTGGCGGGAATTCCAGGTCCTGGCCCTGGCAGTTCTGGTCCCATTTTCTGGGAGGAGGGAGATTGACTGTGGTCAGTGGGTGTGAATGAAGACCCACCCAGGGCTTTAGGCAGAGGGCAGATGGCCTCCTCTCCATCCATCCCCCACCTTTGAGGAAAAACCTACCCTCACCACTAGCTGATTTGTTCTTCGAGCAGTGTCTGTGTTGGGAGGTGGGGCGTCTCTACCAGGAGCCTCTGAGCCACTCTCTGTGTTCTCCCAGCCCCAGACTGGGGTGCCCCCACCCCAGGCCTCCCTCCACCACCTCCAGCCACCAGGGGCTCCTGCGCTGCTGCCCCCACCGCACCAGGGCCTGGGGCAGCCCCAGCTGGGGCCCCCACTCCTGCATCCACCACCTGCCCAGTCGTGGCCCGCACAGCTTCCCCCGCGGGCTCCACTGCCAGGTAAGGGGACCCGGGGGAGGGCAGAGGTCTGGACTGAGTGTCCCAGCGGCCCCTGGGCTAGAGCACCGAGACCGAGGGCTCCTGGGAAGACATAGGATCCAAGAACGAGGGATTCTCCCATGTCCTTTTCGGGGCTCGGAGGGCTCCGGGAAGGTACAGCCCATGGGTCCAAGGACCTAGTGGGTTGAGAGCGTTTCCCGTGATCTTCCTGCGTGTGCTCCTGGGATTGCTGGGAAATGTGGTCTTAGGGCCAGAGAAGTCGTTTTGGAGAAGGGCTCCCAAAGGCTTATGGGAAACAGCACATTTGTAACTAGATGGCGTTAGAAGGTACCTCTGATGGGTCCCCCAAGGGCTGCCTAGAAAACAGTGCCTCTGGGCCCTCCTGGGCCCCAGGACCCACTGGAAGATGCAGTCCCTTCCCCGCCGCCCCTCAGGTCAGATGCTGCTCAGCGGGGGTCCCCGGGGCCCGGTCCCCCAGCCGGGCCTGCAGCCCAGCGTCATGGAGGACGACATCCTCATGGATCTCATCTGAATCCCCAGCACCCAATAAAGTTCCTTTTCAACACACGCCCCGGCTCCCGTCACTGACATGCCCCAGGACTGGGCAGGAGGAAACCCCGGGGAGGCATCTCTGTCCTTGTTCTCACTTCAGCAGACATCCCTGGGGCCCTGGGTGGGTGACGCCGGGGCCTCGTGGTGAGTCAGAGGCAGTCTGGTGCAGCCTGGCATGGGGGAGAAGCAGGGGCAGGCAGGCAGGCAGCACTCGGGACACAAGCGCTTGTGGAGGCAGCATGGGCACCGTGGGAGCCTGGGAGAGGCGTCTGACCCAGCCCCAGCTCCTCAGAGTCTTGAAAGGGAAGCAGCTGGGAGGGAAGGAGGTGAGGGGTGATGTGGGTGCAGAGAGCAACAGAAACTTTGAATACTCAAAGGCAGGAGAAAGCCTGGGACGTTGAGAGGAGCAAGTTGATGGATGCTTCTGGAGCCTGAGTGTGCAGGGAGGTAGAGGGATGGGCAGGTGCAGAGTTTGAGGAGCTCAGATTTCAAACTGAGCAGCCCATGGTTTGTCTTGGGGACATAGGAGCACCAGAAGGCTTTGAGCAGTGGGGTGGGCCTGGCTGGCTCTGGGTGTCAGGAAGACCTCTCTCAGCTGTGGAATGTGATGAGGCCAGAAGGAGGTCAGGAGAGGTGAGGCTGGGTGGTAGAGGTTTGCTCCCAGGGCCAGGCCTACATGATGGTAGGTGGTCAGCCTCCTGGGAGAAGGAGCTGGTAGTGAGTGCAAGTGGTCCAAGGGACATCCAGGTGGTAGGTGCCATGTTGGGAGCTCAGGACATGTCCTTAGGGGACAGTGTATGTTTGGCGATTGAAGCCACAGAAGCAGACATCACATTTGGAGAGAGGACAGTCCCTGGGTCCATGTCAGAGACTGACCTTCAGGGCTGTGGACAGGTAGAATGGTGGGGCCGTCCACAGGATGGAATACCCAGCAGGGAACAGGTTTGGGATGTGGCAAGGTGAGGGACCTGAAGGATGTCCTCAGAGACGTCCCGAGGGCAGGGGGATCCAGACAAGCCTGGAGCGCAGGGCGGTCTCTCCTGAGGTGAGAGTGAGTTGTCTGTTGTCAGACTCTGGACCAGTGTTGCTGAGAGCATGGTCCATGCCTGGACCACCAGCATCCACATCATTTTGGATGCTGGTTAATGTGCAGATTCACGGGCCCCACCCCAGGAGAGAGATTACAATCTGGTGGCCTATGGGCCATGGTGCAGATGAGTTTTGTTTGGCCTTCCCTGTGTTAGCATATGTGGCATTTTTTCCTTATGAGTTAGTTTTAAAAATCAGGATAATTCACACACGCACACACACAAAATCTGCAGTCTTGGCTTCTTTTGACAAGTCAGAAGAATTGGCACCCCTGGGCCCGCCCTTCTGCCTGGCAACAACGGGCTGGAGCTGCCCCTCTCCATGGGGCGTGTGCTCTCTGGTTCGCCACAGTCCCCACCACTCCCTCTTGGCTCCCCTGTGAGGCAGAGGGTCACTGCCTTTGTCCTGGGGTTTGCACTGTGGTTGTTCTGTGGTAGCATTCAGAGGAAAGTGAAATCTTTCTTGTACCCATGTCTCTATCACAAGCGGCAAAACGAAAGAGAGAAGGAGAGGGCCGCGTGTTCCGAGAAAAATGGGAACGAGCCTATTTCTTTGTGGAAGTGAAGAGCATGCCTATGTGTTTAATATGCAAACAAAACGTGACTGTGTTGAAAGAATACAACCTGAAGCGCCACTATGAATCAAAGCATAGTAAGAGCTACGACCAGTACACAGAACAGACTCGGGACGCCATCCTCAACGAGCTGAAAAAGGGACTCAAGTGTCAGTAGGGTTTGTTTTGAAAGCGCATCAGAAGTGGCGCAGCAGTGGTACGCCGTTCCGGAATCACGTGGGAAGAATGACCTGGGCATTAAGAGCTGCAGCAGATGAGAGTTTATAAAGGAGCAGAATTACATGTCCTGCGCAGAAACACGTGACTGTTGAGACCATGATTTAAGCCTGACGGGCATTTGCGTTGCACAGTGAGTTGGAAGTGACTCGGGGGATGTGCAGGTCCAGTTGCTCAAAAGCATCCAGTCGATTGTGGCCTTTTCTTTCGCTGCTCATAAACTATTACCACCCAGTTAGCTTTATTTATTTGTGGTGTTGAGAATCTTGATGTGACCGAAGAAGTCTGTGACTTGGTGCCGAGGCAGGCCCAACACTGGGAAAGGACTCATGTCTTTTTTTGTATACTGAGAGAAACGAAAAGTTTCACAGAGACTGGCCAGAGTTCTTAAGCACAACTACGGACAGCTGTCACGACAGGGGGACTTGGCAGGACACCGTGACCCACGGTGACAGCATTTGGCAAGGACACGGAAGTCAGGTCGTCGCATCAGTCATCAGGAGGTGACTTGTTGTGAGAAACTGAACAGCACGCCCCTCGATGGTGACTTGACCTGAGAGGTTTCACAGGAGCTCTGTGACCTGGTTGTGGAAGAAATCTGAACTGTTCAAGTTAATCAACTTGTTTTATTTGAAATCAGGCGAAAGCCACAGGTGGTTCCCCTGAGAAGGTTAGTCAGAGACTTCTGGTCAAGGTGATGACCCTTCTGAACACTGAATATGTTCTCCGCAAGGAAACATCAACAAACAGCTACTTGAATGTATGACGTATATGCTCAGTCCTGGCAAAGACAGGGAATCCACCAGCAAGGAAAAAACCCTTTACTTTTTCCTGTGCTGCAGCTGGCTTCCAGAAAGGAAGGAGGCGGCCTGGACTGTGTTCACCTAGATCCTGTGGTTAAAGACCAAATTCCCCCAGAGGCTCTTGGAATCCAGACTCATGAAAAGGAACTGACACTGTCCAGTTTGCCTTTGTTGGTAAATGTCTCTTGTGTGAATGCAGACCATAAATAGTAGTCACTGAACTACAGTGCAATACGGCGCTGGTTCCTAAGTACAAATCTGTGAAGATGGTGAGACTCTACAACTGTCTCCAGTAGTTGTCCTGAATATCGTGTTTGAGAGAGCCCGCGCTGGTGAACAGCTGTTTTCTGTTTACGAACCTGAATCAAATCAAACATCGTTCCCAGTTGAAGGATTCAAGCCCGAATTCTAAACTGCCCGTCCCCACCATGCCCCCCAAGGCCTGACCCATCTTGGTGTGGAAGGGAAGATGGCAGCCTTTTGGCTTCAACTCAAAGGCGCAAAAAGAATTACGAAAGAGAAAATTTTAATAGTTAAATATTTCTATTTTTCAATTTGTATTTTTTCAATTTTGAATTTAAAAATATAAACTCCAGTATCCATGTTTGTATTATGTTCCATGCATTCACCATAGTTCAGTAAAGATCCGATTTGATGATATTTCTGGCCGTCGACTTTTCTTATACCTGGCTAGTTCACTCATTTATGTGACCCGCCTGGCCCCTGGAGGCATGTGAGTTTCCAGTCCCTGCCCTGAACTGTTGGATCTAACGGGGGGGAGGGCGGGGGTCTGGGAGTCGTGTGAGCAAGCGCTCTAGGGGAGCCTCAGGAGTGTGAGTGGTGGAGCAGGAGGCACTGGTGACAGCGAAGACGTGACAGTGGGTGATTTCCCAGGCAGCCTGTGTAGCAGGGGTTTTTTGAAAACTCAGATGGCTTCAGGGACCAGGCAGGTGATGAAAATGTGTGAAGCGGACGGGTGTAAGACAACAGGGAATGATGGGGACTGTGGCGAACTTGGAGAGTGCTTGCCCCGCCTCATGGCATTCAAATTAAAAACAAAAACACTGTGAGGACCAAACAAAATCTGCCTGTGGGTCTCATGAGGCCGCCAGGCCGCCATTTTGCGACCTCTGGAAGGAAGAAGGAGAAGACTCGAGAACAAGGACAGAACCCTGAGAAAGACCCACGTGTGAGGGTTGGGCAGGGAGCCAGAAGACAGGAGGAGAACCAGGCAAGTGTGGCGTTGTGGAAGCTGAGAGTTTTTGAGCAGGGAGTGATCGACTCTGTCAAAAGCCGCTGAGAGGAGCGGGAAGCAGCAGCCTCTCTGCTGTTTCCACCAGGGCGGTCATGTCCCCCGGATCAGAAACAAGTGGGTTGAAAGGAAAGGTTTCTGGGCGCCGGCTTGGCTGTCTCATGCCAGTGGCCCCCTCTTGACCTTAACACTCTGAGAGGAACCAGAGGGACTGTCGGGTGCTAATCTCATGTGCAGAAGCGAGCCCTGGGTACAGGAGTACCCAAGGAGCGAGGCCAGATCTAGACACACAGGACTCACCTCCCCGTGTCACAGGCCAGGTGGCAGCAAGGCCTAAGAGCTTCCTGTGCCCATTAGCACCAGCCAACACCAACAGAGCAAACCTTTTGGGAAAGTTTTTCTCTGAATGCAAGGTTCTTCTAAGGCAAGAAACAGTGAAAAGCCGAGAACAGCAGGGTTTCATCCCGAGATTCTGCACTGGTTAGCGCCATGGCCTCGGGCAGGTTTCTGCATGTCTCTGAGCCTCCCTTTCCCCCTATGTCAAAGAGTGACTACCCCAGAGGGTTATCGTAAGGAATAACATGATTTGGCCCAGCTCAGTCCTGGACACAGGAGAGCTGCTAGTAGCCACTGTTGTTATGTGGCTGAAACGCACCCTGAGAAGGTAAAACGTGGCCAAAACTGCCTCTGGAGATGCATGCCAAACTGGGCCTCACACCTGTGATCCCAGCACTTTGGGAAGCCAAGGCAGGAGAATCGCTTGAGGCCAGGGGTTCAGGACCAGCCTGGCCAACATAATGAAATCCTGTCTCTGTTTAAAAAAATGCATCCTGGCGGAGCACGGTGGCTCACGCCTGTAATCCCAGCACTTTGGGAGGCTGAGGCGGGCAGGTCGCTTGGGGTCAGGGGTTTGAGATTAGCCTGGCCAACATGGTGAAAGCCTGTCTCTACTAAAAATACAAAAATTAGCCAGTTGGGGTTGTGCACACCTGTCATCCCAGCTACTTGTGTGGCTGAGGCATAAGACTCGCTTGAACCCCAGAGGCGTAAGTTGCAGCGAGGCAAGATTGTGCTGCTGCACTCTGGCCTGGCTGACAGAGTAACTGTCTCAAAAAAAAAAAAAGCCTCCCAACTTGTAGGAGTCACTGGTGTCCAGGAAGCTTGTAATTGAGTGAGTGACTTGTTGGAAACGTTTTCTTTTTGACCAGTTTGCTTTTGAATCACGAATCTACAGCTGGAGGCAAGACTGGGGATTCATGAAAATTCTCACAAAGGAGCCGGTGGTAGGGCGCAATTAGAAAAAGGTGATTGTTGAGGCAGAAATTCTAAAACACCAACATATTCATAGTTGCAGACCTGTTAGGGGTGAAAGAAAATGCCCCCCCACCCCCCACCTGCAAAGAACTGAGAAAAAAGACACCTGGCCGGGCGCGGTGGCTCACGCCTGTAATCCAAGCACTTTGGAGGCCAAGGAGGGCAGATCACCTGAGATCGGGAGTTCAAGACCAGCCTGACCAACATGGTGAAACCCTGTCTTAAAAAAAAAAAAAAAAAAAGACACCTAAAATGGGGTATGAAGAATATATTTGTTTCAAGGTACACAAAACACGTTTTCTCACCATATTTTTTTAAAAATTAACTTTTAAGATGTATTGAGTTACACACACTAGAACAGTTTCCTAAAATGGAAGGGCACTCGAAGTAGGAAGTGCCCTGTCACACCTGACCCGCCTCTCCCGCCCCAGACACTCAGCCTGAGCAAACCCCTTTCTTCCCAGAGGCTGACGCACCAGCTCTGCATTCAGATTTACATGCACGTGTGCAGTTGTGGACACGCTGATGGTTTAATTTTTTTATTAATAGAAGTGAGTCAATTTCTTTGTTCTTTAGCTTGCTTTTTTTTTTTTTTAACCCCACCAAAGTAATGGCCATCTGCCTGCACTGTTTTCTTTTTGTTTGCTTGTTTTTGTCTTTGTTTTGAGACAGAGTCCTACTCTGTTGCCCAGGCCAGAGTGCAGTGGCACAACCTTGGCTCACTGCAACCTCCGCCTCCCGGGTTCAAGCAATTCTCCTGCCTCAGCCTCCCAAGTAGCTGGGATTACAGGCATCCACAACCATGCCTGGCTAATTTTTATAATTTTAGTAGAGACGGGGTTTCACCATGTTCGTCAGGCTGGTCTCGATCTCCTGACCTCAGGTGATCTGCCCACCTCGGCATCCCAAAATGCTGGGATTACAGGCGTGAGCCACCATGCCCAGCCTGCACTGTTGACTGCCTGTGCCTCTACGTCCCCATGTCTCATGGTGGCCTCAAGTAGTGCACTAAATGGATGTATTTCAGTTCCACAAGCCATCTAATCCATAAGTTATCTTTTGATATGTAACAAACCCCACTACTCAGTAGCTTAAAACAAGAAACACTTATTGCCTCCCAGTTGCTGGGGGCCAGGAATCCAGACTGGGCTGAGCTGCTGGCTCCTGGGCACTCGGGGTTGCAGTCAAGCTGGTGGCTGGGGCTGTGCGGTCATCGGAAGGTTCCGTGAGGAGGGCCCGATTCAGTTCCTCACAGGTGATGGGGCTGAGAGCCTTAGTTCCTTGCTGTTGGCTGGAGGTCTCCCTCGGTTTCTCACCATTGCAGCCTCTTCACAGAGCACCTTGCAGTTTCTCAAGGTGACTCATGCCTGTAATTCTAACACTTTGGGAGGCTGAGGTGGGTGGATCACCTGAGGTCAGGAGTTCGAGACCAGCCTGGCCAATATGGTGAAACCCTGTCTCTACTAAGAATACAAAATATTAGCTGGGAGTGGTGGCAGGCACCTGTAATCCCAGCTACTTGGGAGGCTGAGGCAGGAGAATTGCTTGAACCCGGGAGGCGGAGGTTGCAGTGAGCCGAGATCATGCCATTGCACGCCAGTGTGGGCGACAAGAGTGAAATTCTGTCTCAAAAAAAAAAAAAAAAAAAAAAAAAAAAGCGGGCGCTTAAGGTGGAAGCTGTATAGTCTTTCATACCCCAATCTTGGAAGCGATGTCCTGTCACTCTGGTCATATTCTGTACATTATAACAAGTTGCTGGGTTCAGGCCACACTCAAGCTGAGAGAGCAGTGCAGAAGCCTGAGACCAGGAAGTGAGGGTCATGGGGGCCGTCTTTCCAGGTGCCTGCTACACTGCGCTCTGCCAGTTGGAGGGCTGTCCAGTTTTTACTTTTTTCTTTTTCTTCTTGAGATGGAGTCTCGCTCCATCACTGTACTCCAGGTTGGAGTACAGTGGTGCTATTTCAGCTCACTGCAATCTCCGCCTCCCAGGTTCAAGTGATTCTCCGGTCTCAGCCTCCTGAGTAGCTGGGATTACAGGCACGTGCCACCATGCCCAGCTAGTTTTGGTATTTTTACTAGAGATGGGATTTTACCCCGTTTGCCAGGTTGGTCTTGAACTCCTGACCTCAAATGATCCTCCTGCCTCAGCCTCCCAAAGTGCTGGGATTACAGATGTGAGCCACCGCGCCCGGCCAGTTTTTAACTGTGGCTGCCTCAGCACTCTTTGCTTGTGAGAGAAGACAGGACCCTGGGTTTGGGGATAGGGAAGGTCTGTGTCTTTTACAATCTGAGAGTGCTCAGCATGGTCTGTGCTGGAGGGCAGATGGTGGCAGAGAGGCTGAGAAGCATGGCAGTGATGAGGGTAAGGTCGGGGCAGTGTTGCTTGTTTGTTCCACAAAATGGAGGCCAGCATCTACTGAGATTAATAACCTGGAACTTGGCCAGGCACAGTGGCTCATATCTGTAATCCCAGCACTCTGGGAGGCCAAGGCGGGTGTATCATGAGGTCAGGAGTTCAAGACCAGCCTGGCCAAGAGGGTGAAAACCCGTTTCTACTAAAAATACAAAAATTACCTGAGCGCGGTGGCAGGCAGCTGTATTCCCAGCTATGTGGGAGTCTGAGGAAGGAGGAATCGCTTGAACTCAAGGGGCAGAGGTTGCGGTGAGCCAAGAGCATGCCACTGCACTCCAACTTGGGCGACAGAGTAAAGCTCTTTTTTTTTTTCTTTCTTTTTTGAGACAGTCTTGCTCTGTCGCCAGGTGCCAGGCTTGAGTGCAGTGGCACAATCTCGGCTCACTACAACTTCCACCTCCCGGGTTCAAGCAATTCTGCCTCAGCCTCCCGAGTAGCTGGGACTACAGGCACAGGCCAGCACGCCCAGCTAATTTTTGTGTTTCTTAGTAGAGATGGGTTTTCACCATGTTGGCCAGGATGGTCTTGATCTCCTGACTTCGTGATCTGCCTGCCGTGGCCTCCCAAAGTGCTGGGATGACAGGTGTCAGCCACCGCGCCCGGCCCCTATGAAGCTCTGTCTCAAAAAAAAAAAAAAAAAAAAAAAAAACCTGGACCCTGTGCCTGTCCCCTGCTTCTCCTCAGCCTGTGACCTCAGGCTTTTGCTTCTGGATCCTTGGTTCCCCCATCTGTAGAGTGGGAATAAAAAGATTGTTGAACTCACAGCCTGCTATGTGAGAATCCAGTGAGTTCAGACATAACACGCTTGAGAAATATTAACGACTATTATTGCCAGGGGCCTCACTCTGTCACCCCTGAAATGTAGTGGCACCCCTGAAATGTAGTGGCATGATCTCAGTTCACTACAGCCTCTGCCTACAGGGGTCAAGCAATCCCCTCGTCAGCCGGTGTAGTAGCTGGGACTACAGACACGCACTACCATGCCCAACTAATTTTTGTATTTTTTGTAGAGACAGAGTCTTACTATGTTGCTCAGGCTGGTCTCGAACTCCTGGCCTCAAGTGGTTCTCCTGCCTCAGTCTCCAGAGTAGCTGGGACTACAAGCATGTGCCACCATGCCTGGCTAATTTATTTTTATTGTTGTAGAGAGAGGTTCTTGTCATGTTGCCTGGACTGGTCTCAAACTCCTGGGCTCAAGCAGTGTTCCCACCTCAGCCTCCCAAAATGTTGAGATTACAGGTGTGAGCCACTGCACTGGACATAAATGATGATGAGAAAGTTAAAATACCTAGAGTTTGCAGAGCATGTATCAGGCAGACCTTTTTTCTTGTAATTGCAGAGAAAGAAAAAATTCAAGCCAGAGATGACCTTACTCCCATTTCTTAGTATAAATGTAAAACATTTTATTATTATTATTTTCTGAGACAGAGTCTCGCCCTGTCGTCCTGGCTGGAATGCAGTGGCGCGATCTCAGCTCACTCCAACCTTCACCTCTCGGGTTCAAGTGATTCTCCTGCCTCAGCCTCCCAAGTAGCTAGGATTACAGGTGCCCACCACCATGCCCAGCTAATTTTTTGTATTTTTAGCTGAGACGGGGTTTCACCATGTTGGCCAGGCTGGTCTTGAACTCCTGACCTTGTGATTTTTCAGCCTCGGCCTCCCAAAGTGCTGGGATTACAGGTATGAGCCACTGCACCCAGCCTATTACCATTTTTTGAGACAGAATCTTGCTCTTTCACCCAGACTGGAGTGCAGTGGTGTGATCTCAGCTCACTGCAACCTCTGCCTCCGGGGTTCAAGACATTCTCCTGCCTCAGCCTCCTGAATAGCTGGGGTTACAGGCTCCCACCACCATGCTGGCTAATTTTTGCATTTTTAGTAGAGACAGGGTTTCACCATGTTGGCCAGGCTGGTCTCGAACTCCTGATCACCGGTAATCCGCCTGCCTCGGTCTCCCAAAGTGCTAAGATTACAGGCACAAGCCACCGTGCCCAGCCAGTATAAAACGTTTTATTTGTCCATGTTGTCATTTGTGTCCTTGCCTATGTCATCCAACCTACATGTACTGCCAGTATGTTCTAGGAAACTCGGACTGGTAGTTGATTGGTTTAAGAAATGTTGGTTAAGGGCCAGGCGTGGTGGCTCATGCCTGTAATCCCAGCACTTTGGGAGGCCAAGGCAGGTGGATCACCTGGGGTTTGGAGTTCGAGACCAGCCTGGCCAATATGGTGAAACCCCATCTCTATTATAAAAAAGAAAAAAGAAAGGAAATGTTGGTTAAACTGGGATTATCTGGGGGGAAAAAAATAATATATCAGGAAGGCTGGATTATGGTGTAATAACAAACCCCAAAATTGCAGTGGCTTGAAATACCAAAGGTGGATTTTCTCACTCCTGCTGTATTGAGTGTCAGCTTGGATCCCGTGTAGCAAGATCATGAAGGTTGTCAGTTGACATAGTAAAGGCACAGAGAGGTCTGGTCTTTCACTAGCAATTAAGTGATCTAGCCTGAATTCACGTGTCACTTCTGCTCATATCTCCTTGGCCAGAATTAATCACATGGCCTCACATCTTGCTGGCCAAAATTAATCACATGGCCCCACTCAGCCAAATGGGGTCAAAATGCTGGTCAAGTGGGGAGCTAGGAATACATGGCAAATAGCACTAATGACCACCTGAACACTTTAAACATCTTATTTTAACCAAGAACATTTAAACAGACATCTCTTGTACGTAGGACCAAGACCCTTTCAGTATTGGTCTGCCAGTTAACACACGACACCACATTCTTTTTTTTTGAGACGGAGTCTTTCTCTGTCACCCAGGCTGGAGTGCAATGGAGCGATCTTGGCTCACTGCAGCCTCCACTTCCCGGGTTCAATCAGTTCTCCTACTGGGATTACAGACATGTGCCACCACTCCCAGCTAATGTTGTATTTTAAGTAGAGGCGGGGTTTCTCCATGTTGGTCAAGCTGGTCTCGAACTTCTGACTTCATGATCCGCATGCCTTGGTCTCCCAAAGTGCTGGGATTACAGGTGAGCCACAGTGCCTGGCTTTCTTTTTTTTGACACAGGGTCTTGCTTTGTCACTTGGGCTGAAGTGCAGTGGAGTGAACATAGCTCACTGCAGCGTCAATCTCTTGGGCTCGAGATCCTCCCACCGCAGCCTCCTGAGTAGCTGGGACCACAGGTGCATGCCACCATGCCTAGCAAATTAGTGTAATTTGTGTAGAAGTAGGAGTCTTGCTATGTTGCCCAGGCTGGTCTCAAGCTCCTGGGCTCAAGCAGTCCTCCCACCTTTGCCTCCCAATGTGTTGAGATTACAGGAATGAGCCAGTGTGCCCAGTGGAACATCATCATTCTTGTATAAACTACATTCACAAACCATAATGAGTCATTTCATTTTTTTAAGTTATTTTTTCTAAGTGGCTAGAAAACCTAAAGACATTTATGAAACAAACTGAGGGCTAAGTCTTCCTAGGTTCTTATGAGCGTTTTCATTAATTTACAGTTGCTTTGCATGTACCTAACTTGGCAGTATTTTTTTTTCTTTTTTCTTTTTTTTTTTTAAAAGATGGGGTTTCACCATGATGGCCAGGCTGGTCTTGAACTCCTGACCTCAGGTGATCCACCCACCTCGGCCTCCCAAAGTGCTAGGATTACAGGCATGAGCCACC
>CAUYQU010025925.1:0-25022 GCA_963574635.1 Cheracebus regulus
GACAACAGATGCTGGAGAGGATGTGGAGAAACAGAAACACTTTTACACTGTTGGTGGGAGTGTAAATTAGTTCAACCATTGAAGAAAACAGTGTGGCACTTCCTCAAGGACCTAGAAATAGAAATTCCATTTGACCCAGCAATTCCATTACTGGGTATATGTCCAAAGGATTATAAATCGTTCTATTATAAAGACACATGCGCATGAATGTTAGTTGCAGCATTGTTTACAAAAACAAGACCTGGATCCAACCCAAATGCCCAGCAATGATAGACTGGACAAGGAAAATGTGGCACATATACACCATGGAATACTATGCAGCCATAGTAAATGATGAGTTCATGTCCTCTGTAGGGACATGGATGAACCTGGAATCCATCATTCTCAGCAAAGTGACACAAGAACAGAAAATCAAACACTACATGGTCCCACTCATAGGTGGGTGTTGAACAATGAGAACACATGGACACAGGGAGGGGAGCATCACACACTGGGGTCTGTTGGGAGGGAATAGGGGAGGGATGTGGGGTAGGGAAGTTGGGGAGGGATAACATGGGGAGAATTGCCAGATATAGGTAATGGGGGATGGAGGCCGCAAACCACGTTGCCATGTATGTACCTATGCAACAATCCTGCATGATCTCCACATATACCCCAGAACCTAAAGTACAATAAAATATGTATTTTAAAATAAATTGCACTTCCCTGATTATTAGTAATGTTGATCATTTTTTCATATATTTTTTGGCCACTTGTATATCTTCTTTTGACAATTGTCTATTCATGTCCTTAGCCCACTTTTTGATGGGATTGTTTTTTTCTTACTGATTTGAGTTCACTGTAGATTCTGGACGTTAGTATTTTGTCAGATGTAGACATTGTGAAGATTTTCTCCCACTCTGTGGGTTGTCTGTTTACTCTGCTGACTGCTGCTTTTGCTGAGCAAAAGTTTTTTAGGTTAATTAAGTCTCAGCTACTTATCTTTATTTTTATTGTATTTGCTTTGGGTTCTTGGTCATGAAATCCTTGCCTAAGCCAATGTCTAGAAAGGCTTTTCCAATGTTATCTTCTAGAATATAGTTCCAGGTCTTATATTTGAGTCCTTAATCCATCTTGAGTTGATTTTTGTATAAGGTGACAGATGAGGAACCAGTTTCATTCTCCTGCATGTGGCTAGCGAATTATCTCAGCACCATTTGTTGAAAAGGGTGTCCTTTCCCCATTTTATGTTTTTGTTTGCTTTGTCTGAGATCAGCTGGCTGTAAGTATTTTGGTTTATTTCTAGGTTCCCTATTTTGCTCCATTGGTCTATGTGCCTATTTTTATACCACTATTGTGCTGTTTTGGTGACTATGGCCTTATAGTATAGTTTGAAATCAAGTAGTATGATGCTGCCTCCAGACTTGTTCTTTTTGCTTTGTCTTGCTTAGACCATGCAGGCTCTTATTTTGGTTTTATATAAATTTTAGAATTATTTTATCTACTCTGTAAGGGATGGTGGTATTTTAATGGGGACTGCATGTAATTTGTAGATTGCTTTTGGCAGTATGTTCATTTTCACAATATTGATTCTACCCATCCATGAACATGAGATGTGTTTCCATTTGTTTATATCATCTATGACTTCTTTCAGCAGTGTTTTGTAGTTTTCCTTAGAGACAGAGGTTTTTTGCCTCTTTGGTTAGGTGTATTCCTAGTTGTTTTTTTTTTTCTTTTTTCCAGCTATTGTTAAAGAGGTTGAGTTCTTGATTTGATTCTCTGCTTGTTTGCTGTTGGTGTATAGAAGAGCTACTGATTTGTATACATTAATCTTGTATCTGGAAACTTTGCTGAATTATTTTATCAGTTTTGGGGACTTTCTGGAGGAGTCTTTAGGGTTCTCATGGTAAATGATCATATCATCAGCAAACAGTGACACTTTGACTTCCTCTTTACTATTTGGAAGTCCTTTATTTCCTTCTCTTGTCTGATTGCTCTGGCTAGGATTTCTAGTACTATGTTGAAGAGGAGTGGTGAGAGTGGACATCCTTTTCTTGTTTCACTTCTCAGAGAAAATGCTTTAAATTTTTCACCATTCAGTATTATGTTGGCTGTGAGTTTGTCATAGATGGCTTTTTATTACATCGAGGTATGTCCCTTGTATGCCAATTTTGCTGAGAGTTTTAATCATAAAGTGATGAATTTTGTTGAGTGCCTTTTCTGCATCTATTGAGATGATCATGTGATTTTTGTTTTTAATTCTGTTTATGTGGTGTATCAAATTCATTGACTTGCATATGTTAAAGCATCCCTGCATCCCTGGTATGATACCCACTTGATCATGATGGATTATCTTTTTTATGTTGTTGTTGGATTCGGTTAGCTAGTATGTTGTTAAGGATTTTAGTATCTGTGTTCATCAGGGATATCAGTCGATAGGTTTGTTTGTTGATTATGTCCTTTCCTGGTCTTGGTATTAGGGTGATGCTGACTTTATAGAATGAATTAGGGAGGGTTCCCTCTTTCTCTATCTTGTGAAATATTGTCAAAAAGACTGGTACCAATTCTTCTTTGAATGTCTTGTAGAATTCTGCTATGAATCCATCTGATCCTGGACTTTTTTTTGTGGGTAATTTTTAAATTACCATTTCAGTCTTGTTGCTTGTTCTTAGTCTGATTAAGGTATCTAATTCCTCCCGATTTAAGCTAGGAGGATTGTATTTTTCCAAGGTATAGTGTTATATAAGTGGACTTGGATTTGTTGTAAATGTATATTTCAAACTTTATGAAAACCACTATAAAGAGTAAGAAGAAAATTATGACTTATATGCTAAGAAAGGTAAAATGAAATTATGTAAAATGCTTAAAGGCAGAAAACAGTGAAAGATAAAAATTAGAACAGTAATGCAGGCAATGAATAGAAAACAGTCACCAGTAGGGTGCATATTAATCCAACTATATGAATAATCACTTTTAATGTCAGTTACCTGAAGGCAGCAATTAAAAGACAGAAATCACTAGAATGGAACAAAAACAAGACCCAACTACATGTTGTCTGCCATAAACATAAAGATACTATTGAGTGGAAGTAAATGGAGAAAAATATACATGCTGACACTAATAAAAGACAGCAGGCGTAGCTACACCAATTTCACACAGAACAGACTTCAAGGCAAGGAAAGTTATTAGGAATAAAAAATGGCATTACATAATTACAAAGGAATCAATTTTTCTGTAAGAGGTAACAATCCTATTCTTAATGTATATGAACCTAACAAGAGTATCAAGCTAAATGAGGCAAAAAAAAAAAAAATGACAGAATTGCAAGAGAAAATAGATAAATCCACTATGATAGTTTAAAACCTCAACACTTTTTTCTCTGAAATGGGCAATATCCAGCTGGCAGAAAATCAGTAAGGACACAGTTGAATTCAACATTACCATCAATTAACTGAATATAATTGGCATCAGTAGACTACTTTATTGAATAACAGCAGAATACATATTTTTTCTTAAACACCTAGAATTTTCACCAAGACAGACTACAGTCTGGGCCATAAAACACACCTTAACTAATTTAAAAGAACAGAAGTTATATATCTGCTGTCACATCACCACGGAATAAAATTAGACACCAATGACAGAAAAATCACCAGAAAGTCCCAAAATGTGTGAAGGTTAAACAACATACTTCTAAATCACACATGGATCAAAAAAATAAAAGTAAAACAGGAAACATCACTACAGATCCCATAGGCATTAAAAGAATTATCATTAACAAATTTATGTTAACAAATTTGATAACCTAGATAAAATGGATGAATTTCTTGAAAGACACACTCTGCCAAAACTCACACAGCAAGAAACAATCTGAATAGTCCTATATCTATTAAAGGAATTGAATCAATAATTAATAAACTTCCATAAAGAAAGCCTCAAATACAGATGCGTTCACTGGTGAATTCTACCAGATACTTACGGAAGAAATTATAACAATTCTATACAATTTTTTTCAGAGGATAGAAACAGAGGGAATATTTTCTGACTCATTCCACGAGGCCAGCACTCTATTACTAAAATCAGACAAAAACATTGTATGAAAAGATTATAGAGATCAATATCTCTTATAAGCATAGATGTAAAAATCCTCAACAAAATAATAGCAAATATAATCTAACAATGTATAAAAAGGAAATATATACCACAAACAAGTGGGTTTTTATTCAAGGTATGCAAGGCTAGTTCAGTGTTTGAAGATCAATTAATATACTCGATCACATCAATAGGCCATATAAGAAAAATTACATTGTATCAATTGATGTAGAAAAATCATTTGGGAAAATTTAACACCCATTTATGATTTTAAAAAATCCTCTTAGTAAATTAGAAACAGAGGAAAACTTCCTCAACTTGATGAAGAATACCTACAAAAAACCTATAGCTAACATCATTCCTAATGATAAGAAACTCAAAATTTCTCATTAACATCAGGAACAAGGCAAGGTTATTCCCTTTCATTAATCCATTTCAACATCATAATAGAAATCCTAGCTAATGCAATAAGACAACAGAATAAAAGATACACAGGTTGGGAAGAAAGAATATCATTGTATTTTTTCACAGATGACATGATTATTTAGAAAATGTTAAATAATAGACAAAAACACTTCTGGAATAAGTGATAACATCAAGTTTTCAGGATACAAAGTTAACATACAAATGTCAATTGCTTTGTATATACCAGCAATGATCAAGTGGAATTTGAAATTCAAAACACAACAAACACCATATATATTAGCACCCCTAGAAATGAAATTCTTCTGTATAAACCTAACAGAATCATATGATAAGATCTATATGAGAAAAACTATAAAAATTTATAAAAGAAATCAAAGGAAAAACAAATAAATGAAGAAATATTTCATGGATAGGAAAACTCATTGTGTCAAGATATCAGTTCTTCTAAACTTGATCTATAGATTAAATACAATCCCCATCAAAATCTTGACAAGTTATTTTGTGGCTATCAACAAACCAAGTTTACACAGAGAGGAAAGAGGTCCAGAATAGACAACAGAATATGGAAGGAGAACAGGTGGGAGAACTGACACCCAACTTCAAGAGTTACTTCAAAGCTACAGCCATCAAGACAATGTGGTACCAGTAAAATACCTGAGAAACATATCAATAGCACAGAATGGAGAGACCAGAAAAGAGCCACATAAGACCCATGTATATATACAATCAGCTGATCTTTGACAAATGAGCAAATATAATATGATGGAACAAAGATTGTCTTTCCAAGAAATAGTGCTGTAACAACAGGACATTCATATCACATGCAACAACAGCAAAAAAAAAAAGTAGGCACAGACCTTACAATTTTCACAAAGATTAACTCAAAATGGATCAGAGACCCAAATATAAAATGTAAAACCATAAAAATTCTAGAAAATGTAGGATAAAACCTAGATGACCTCAAGTATGGTGATGACTCTCTAGATGAGACACTAAAGGCACACTCCATGAAAGAAGTAATTGATAAGCTACACTTTATTAAAATTAAAAACTTCTGCTCTCCAATAGACACCATCAAGAGAATGAGAAGACAAGACATAAACTGAAGGAAATATTTACACAAGAAATGTATGAGAAAAGATTGTTACCCAAAATATATATAGAACTCTTAAAAATCAACAAGAAAACAAGCAAGAAATTTAACAAATGGACAAAATATCTTAATATGCTTTACCAAAAAGGATGTACAGATGGCAAATAAGCATATGAAAGATTGCTTATTTTTTTTCCACATTAAATGGCATCAGGAAAATGCAAACTAAAACAATGGGATACCATGACACAGTTATTAGAATGACCAAAATCCATTGAATGACTACACCAAATGCTGGCAAAAATGTGGATTAACAGAAACTCTCTTTTACTACTGGTGGAAATGTAAAATGGTACAGACACTTTAGAAGACAGTTTGGTGATATATTACAAAAGTAAATGTACCATTACCATATAATTTAACAATCATGCTTCTTGGTATTTATCCAAAGGGATTTAAAATTTTTGTCTATATAAAAACATGCACACAGATATTTATAGTAGCTTTATTAATAATTGCTAAAAGTTGGAGATAACCAAGATTTCCTTCCATCAGTGAATGAATACATAAACTGTGGTATATGTAGACAATGAAATATTATTCAATGCTAAAAAAAAATTAGGGATCAGGCCATGAAAATACATGGAGTAACCTTACATGCATATTACTAAGTTAAATAAGCCAATCTAAAGAGGCTACTACTTTACACTTTCAACTATATGATATTCCAGAAAAGGTAAAACTATGGCGACAATAAAAATATCAGTGGTTGCCATGGGAAGGGGGAAAGAGGCAAGGAATGAACAAGCAGAACACAGAGAATTTTTAGGACAGTGAAAATGCTTTTCACGATACTATAATAATAGAGTACATATCATTATACATTTGTCCAAACATAAAGAATGTACAAGAGCAAATCCTAATGTAAAATGTAGAACTGGGATCTTATGATGTGTCAATGAAGATTCATCAGTTTTAACAATGTGCCACTCTGGAGAGGGATGTTGATAATGGGAATGGCCAGGCATGTGTAGGGATGGGATATGTGGGAAGTCTCTGCATCTTCCTCTCAACTTTGCTGTGAACTTAAGATTGTTCTAAGAAAATAAATTAATTTTAAATTAAAAAAATTTTTTGGGCCGGGTGCAGTGGCTCACGCCTGTAATCCCAAGCACTTTGGGAGGCCGAGCCAGGCAGATCACAAGGTCAAGAGATCGAGACCATCCTGGCCAACATGGTGAAACCCCGTCTTGACTAAAAATAGAAAAAAAATTAGCTGGGCGTGGTGGCATACAACTGTAGTACCAGCTACTTGGGAGGCTGAGGCAGGAGAATTGCTTGAACCCGGGAGGTGGAGGTTGCAGTGAGCCGAGGTCATGCCACTGCACTCCAGCCTGGTGCCTGGGACAGAGTGAGACTGTCTCAAAAAAAAAAAAAAAAAAAAATTTGTAGAGATGGGGTCTGGCTGTGTTGCCTAACCTGATCTTAAACTCCTGGTCTCAAGTGATCCTTCTGCCTCAGTCTCTCAAAGTGCTGAGATAACAAGTGTGGCCATTGTGCCTGGCCTTAAAAAATAAGTTCATAAAAAAGTTATATGATTTCTTCTTTATGAAACCCTCCTGAAAACAACTGGCTTAGAAACAAGGAGTCTTCGCCAGGCATAGTGGCTCACATTTGTAATCCCAGTGCTTTGGAAGGCTGAGGTGGGAGGATCACAAGGTGAAGAGATCAAGACCAGCCTGACCAACTTGGTGAAACCTCGTCTCTACTAAAAATACAAAAATTAGCCTGGCATGGTGGTGTGTGCCTGTAATCCCAGCTACTCAGGAGGATGAGGAGGAGAATCTCTTGAACTTAGGAGGCAGAGGTTGCAGTGAGCTGAGATCACACCACTGCACTCCAGCCTGGGCGACTGAGTGAGACTCTGTTTAAAAAAAAAAAAAAAAGAAAGGAAGGAAGGAAGGAAGAAAGAAAGAAAGAAAGAGAAACAAGGACTCTTCTTATTTAAAGATGAATAATCACAAAGGAAACATCAAAAATTTTTTCATTTTAACAGGTAAATACCATAAAGAACAATGGTATAAAGGAATGGAAGGGAAAAACAAGTAAAAATTAATGAACACTCAAAAACATATGGCTATAGAGGAGATAAAATTGTGATCAAGGTTTCACTGTTCACACAATACAACAAAGCTGCCAAATGAAGCAGTCACCATAAAACCAGATTAAGTCAGAATTCTAAAATCCAGGGAAATGTTGTAAGAATATAGAATAAAAAATAGAATTGTTTGTTCTACAAAAAGAAATGAAAGATAAAACTGAAGCCAACACAAAAATAAACCAAAAATGAAAAGCCATAGAAAGGAAACTAAAATATAGTAAACATCAAATATACAGGAATGAGAAAAGCAAGTTTAAAAGGATGCGCAGCTCAAGTCCTGATAAAGTAGGTAAATAATTTCAGGAAATGCATTGCTTACAAAATTCTCAGGAATAGAGGTCACTGAAGAATCTTATACCCAACCAAAGTATCAATTGCATGTAAAGGCAACAAGGAAACATTTTTGAACAGGCAAGAATGTAGGAAATACTCTTCCCAAGAGTCTTTATTGAAGAATCTATTGGAGGAAAACTTCAGCCCATCTGTGTATGGTTACAAAAATCATAGTAAAAAGACTTGTGGTGAGAACTGAATCTCTTTAACTATAGGGCTGAAACTAAATGTCATGCATGGATAATGGTTTCAGAGAAGAATATGAGTTTTATTAACCTTGAAAAAACTTGGAAGAAGAAAGAGGATAAATGAGGACAGGTGGTATGTAGTGATTTTTCTCACATTTTTATGGCTGAGAATAATAAATTGAGCATTAGAAGTATAACAAAAGTAAACATTAGTAATAATACTGTAAACTGATTTGGGGAAAGAGAATATGCCTTAGTTTATCATATTTATTACAAGGTTGATAGATACTATTTAAAGAATTAGAGAACTGATAGTTATTACTAGTGCCACAATTAAAATTATTACTAGGAGTGTAAGCCTTCTAAATTATCAAAACACACACACAGAAAGAATGAAAAGGAGCCTATATATTAAAGGAATTTAAAAAGTGTTAACAAAAGTATTCCCTGAACTTTACATCAAGTTATTAAAAGTCTGGTTTTGGCTGCTTTCTACATTATATTAGGAGTGTTTGTACAGTTCAACAATCAGTGAACTAAATGTCTTTTAAGTAATTAGTGCTACTTTTCCCTTAAGACTATCAGAAAATCTCAGCACCTTGAAACTAAGACATGTAATAAGTGAAAGAAAACATTTTTGAGTTGTTAGAACTCTTTAAATGAATGAATTGCATATTTCTCTGTATAGCACATTGTTTATGAGCAACCTAATATTGTTAAATAAGCATAATTCACTG
Organism: Cheracebus regulus; assembly: GCA_963574635.1. NCBI lineage: Eukaryota > Metazoa > Chordata > Mammalia > Primates > Pitheciidae > Cheracebus > Cheracebus regulus. The sequence continues at coordinate 9,010 of CAUYQU010025925.1, forward strand.
TGCTACTTTAGAAAGGCTGCCAAAATCTCATTGGAACTGTTACCTCTTCACAGACACACACACACTGTTCTGGAGCCAACCATCTTGCAACAGTCCTTTGTGAATTACAAAGGGAGTAGGTTAGGTGGCTTATGTTGTACTTGCTGAAATAAACCCAATGTGTATAAGAGTCAAAGAATTTTCACATCTTCCAGGCAAAAAGAAATTCTATCTCACAAAAGTCAGCTTCAGTTAATTGATCAATATTTCCCAAGTAGGGAACTGACATGTATAAAGAAGTTGGATAGTATAAGATGATGTAGGAGGATAATTAAAAATAATAATATCACACTTATGTTGATAGAGATTTTTTTTTTAGGTTTCCTTTAGTATAATCAAAAGAACTGGCTGTCTCAGTCTGATGCGAGCATGATTTAAACATATAACATGTTCTAATCTCCCTAATCTCCCTGTGGGAGATACCACAGCTCAGAGTTTTAGGCAGGCATCATTGTTTAGAGTGCAAGTTTATTATATATATTTATCATTACTTTTTGGTTATGGCAATTGTTATAAGTATTTCATTTATGGAAAAGTATTTAAAAATAAATTTAAGTAAAAAGTTAATTTAAAGAAAAGTAAAAAATAAATAGCAGTCATACATGTAAGCAAACATTTGAAAGATGGCATGCAAATGCCTAAATTTGAGAAACAATGAATTAATTCTTTCATTTATTCCAAAGGCATTTGCATACAAGAAAAAAACACTCTAGTGGATGCTCAATAAATGTGTTTAGTTGCAGGAAAAAGTTATATTCTGTACACAAATTTGCATGTTTTGGTTGGACAGAAAGAAAAATCCAGAAAGGCAACAAATGTCTCTTTTGCTGCAATAGAGCCAGGGCCAAATTCCAATCACCTCCGAAACGGGTGGCAAGGCCTCCTCCTTCCTTTCTGTTTTTATCCCTGGCTACCCTGTTTTGCATTATGTTTGATCCCACAAGCCACCTCTGATCGTTTTGGGAATAGGGAGAGTATATAAAAACGGAGGTGATTAATCAGTATTTCTTGAATAAATGAATACATAAGTGAATAAGCAAACAGAGAAAACAGATGAGCTGAGAGGGAGAATCGCAGAGCCCTGATTGTTCTTAGCTCTCCTGTTTTAATAAGAAAAGTGGATGCAAGGAGCACACTGTGATGCTAACAAGGAAGGCAGCACCCTGCATGGCCAGATGGGGAATGAGAAGGCTGAACCAGCGGAAAACTAGAGAAAAAGCAGTTCCTTAGTGAGTGAGTGTCTTCTCCCCAGATATGTTTGCACGGCTGATAAGCCTATGTAAACAATGGACCCAGAAATGACATTTTAGGTAAGTCAAAGGAAGCTGGAGTTTATAGACACCTTGGTGAAACCCCAGGATCAAATGTATTGATTCCTAACTTACAGAAATCATGAAAACAGGAGTCCTTGTTGCTGATGGAAAGGAAAGTTATTAAATCCCATTTGGAGTGGGAACTCAGCTTGAATTAATGAGGAAGAAAAAACATGGCACAGGATGAGTCTGTCTTTGTTCTCTGCTCAAGACGGGCATCAGCATGACACTGAAAGCCTTTCTAGGAACAAGAGAAAAATCCCTTGTGGCCTTATGAAAGTTGTTTTCATTCTAGTTGATGGGATGATTCATAAGCTATTGAAGAAAATATCTCTGGCAGAGCCAAGAGAAATGGTGGAGTGAATTTAACCTATTGTTCTTGATTCTCTCGCTTTTTGCATTTCCTACTTTGTGCTGTAATAACTTACATACATGTCCTCTTACTCCTAAATTAGATTCTCCCAGAAGGCAGGATCTGCTTCTTGATTCATTTCTGTATCCTCCGCAGTAGCCACTTTCTGACAAACAATAGATGCTCGCTATATATTGGTTAAATGTGTGAAAGAAAGTAGCAATTTGAAATCACTAGAGAATCAGATTATTTTCCATGAAAGTTAGAGCACCTACCAGGAAACAGACACTACCTTTAGCCATCAAGGGAATTTTTTAAAAAAATCAAGGTAACATCTCCTGATTTGTAAGCCCATGGCTCAGGTTGATGCAAACACAACTTTTATAAAGTAAGGACATGAGAAGCAAAGTGAAAGGTGGATAAGGTAAAATGACGTGGGTGCACAGAGAAAATGAAATTGGATTTCAGCCATTTAGGGTGGAGATCAAGAAAGCAATCTTTGATGGAGGCCGTGAAAAATGATACGAAACAGGTACAGATAACTCTGGAGAAAAGGATCCCAGGGAACAATTTTACCATAGACAAAATTTGGAGATGGAATAGATTTTGTTTTGAGGCCCTGGATAGTTTAGAGGGACTAGGGGTATGGGTGTATGTGTATTGTGATAGGAGGTAACAGGGAAAAAATCAAGAAGTTAAAGCCTATCTGGCCACAGATTTCACAGAGCCTTAAAATCCCAGCAAGGCCATTTGGATTTAACTTTAAATAATGAAACTCATGGCGTGATGACACTAAAGGGGCTGTCCTTTAGGATCTAGACACAAGAATTGGCTCATCTGACCAACAAATCTAGGGAAGAATTATTAACATCCTTTCTTCCAGAGTGGTTCTTTTCCTTTTAGAAATCATGAATGCACAATGCAAAAGGAGCTTCTAAAAGATGATGGCTAACTCAGGGCAATGGTCCATGCCAGAATTTCATTCCAGGCAACAAGAACAAACCACATAAGATAGAGAATGGGAGAGTCCCTCTAAAGCACAAGGCACGTTTGACAGTATGTGGGGTGACTATTAAAAGAAATACTTTCCTTGAAAATGCTCCATTAAAGGGAACAACCTAAGCATTTATTTTACCCTCCAGCAGGAAATATATTCTGGGTAATCAAACACCCAGAGTTGATGAGAGAAGGCTCTATTTCACAAAGCAATGTCAGTTGATAACTGTAGAATGAGTGACAGAATTATAAAAAGCATTTTGCAAACTCAAATATAATTGAGTCAGGCGTGAATTTTCAATTGCTGTTAAGGCCATAAGGCAAATGGAAATATAGCTATCCTCCAGTATCTGTGGAGGATTGGTCCTAGGACCTCCTTTGGATACCAAAATCCATATATGCTCAAATCCCTAATATAAAATGGTGCACTATTTGCATATAACCAAATTATATCCTGCTATATAATTAAAATCATCCCTATATTACTTATAACACCTAATATAATGTAAATGCTATGTAAGTAGTTCTTATACAGTATTATTAAGGGAATAATGACAAGAAAAAAGTCTACCTCTTCAATACAATTTCTTTTCTAATATTTTATATCCACGGTTGTTTGAATACACAGGTTCAGAACCCATGAATATGAAGGGCTGACCATATAAGCATTATAGTGACTAAAACACAAGTGAGACTTCATCACTCCTCTGATCAGAATTCACAATTGGCCCCCATTTCACTCCGAGTAAGAGCCCAAGTCCTTAAAGGCCCACGAAGTCTTACACAATCTTCCCTCATTACTTCTCTGACCTCGACCTTGCTATGTCTCCCTCACTCATGTTTTTCCAGCCACGCTGACCTCCTGACTACCCTTTGGATGCATGGGCCACATACCTTCCTGAGGGTCTTTCACTCACTGTCCCTGCTATCCAGATTGTTCTTCCCCAAGATACCTGTGTGGCTCTTTCTTAATACAAGCCCCTGTCAAGGGCCAACTTCCGGACACCCCATGTACAAGCATACTTCACCTCATGGCTCCCTTCTGGCATTCCCAGCTTTTCTTATCCCACTCTCTTCTTTTTCCTTAGAGGGCCTTATCAACTGCTAACCTGTGACATTGCTTACTTACGCTTGAAGGCAGATTTTTGTCTTTGGTTTACTGCAAAAATCCCAGGCATCAAGAGTCACACATGGAACACAGTAATCGCTCAAATATTTGTTTAATGTATTGTATAAAAGGCAAATGATTGAAGACTAAAGAGATATGAAAACAAAATGCAATGTGTGACCCTGAACTGGATCCTGGATTGGGGGGAAACATGACTGTAAAGGATACTACTAAGGTAATTGGTGAAATCTAAATTTCAACTGTGGATTAGATATCAGTTTCCTGATTTTGGTAATTTGTACTGTGATTCTATAAGAAAATGTCCTAGTTCTTAGGAATACACTGAAGTATTTAAGGATGAAGGGATCTGATGTCTACAATTTACTCTCGAATGGTACAAAAAAAATTAATATGCATGTGTTATATATATACAGAGAAAGAAAACAATGAAACAATGTAGAAATTGAACAAAATATAAACAGTGAGTCCAGATATATTAAAAAAAAGGCATATGGATAAAGGAATCTGTCACAAATCTCACTTGGTCTGTGGATCCTGCCATTCCTCTGTGTGCAGTTGTTGCATAGGTCAAGTGTAGACTGGCCTTTGTACACAAAGGGCTACTCCTGGGTCCATGGGCATTCACTGCCATAAACATGTGAGAAGTGGTACCTAATTAGAGGCTAAAAGAAATGTATAATGCTGAGAAATTAATGAGCTTGGGGAAAAGAGTATCAGCACCTCTGACAAAGAAATGTCTTAAAAAAAAAAAAAAAAACCCTGAAAATGCAGCAGAGGCCAAGAGAGGAGCAGCACCAATTTTCAGACCTGGGGCTTGTCTGCTTCAAAGATCCACAAGTTTTGCTTCTCATAAACTTTATTAAGCAGCCAACAGAAGTCTCTCAATGTCTAGGCAGCTTCTCTAAACCTTCCTCATTTTGTGAGCTATTCTCGAAGCCACCCAGGGTCTGCTCACTGGTGAAAGAATGTTTCATCTGGGCAGGGAATAAGACAATCCGCTTCTTGAATCTGAAAGGACTGTTCTTCTGTCTGAAATCATGAAGCAGTGGGGAGGAGGCAGATGCAAGCAGCACAATCTTCAGGTAGACTGGGAAGCAATTCCATGTTCCCTTCTGCAAACGGCTTTGTCTTCCTTTGTTACTCGGATTCTGATTTTTATGTTTTCCATTCTGGTGGTTTAAGAACCACATGACTTATAATTCATGAGGCCACAAAATGGGTAACAAGGGTCTCCAAATCTATGAACACTAGAACATTGTTTTTAGATTGAATAAGTATCAGATTTCACAATTTATACACCTATTTCTGAGATTTAGGTGTTACTAGGAATAATGAAGAATCCATTAAAAGTGTTGCTGAATTTACAGTATTATTTTGTCATAACCCTCAACACAGTAACTTTTGTCACAATGTCTTAAATAAGCTTACATTGTTAATATCACAATAGTAGACAAAGTCTACTATGGGAAAAAAAATAGGGTAGGGATAAGCCACCTCGACCAAGCCCATCATTTACATGCTTAATATGGTAGGGAACTAGATACATGGAGAGACCATAAAGTGTCATGGTAAAATGACCAAAGGCTTGGTAGGGTTCAGGTCTCTGGACACTGGGTCCAATGCCCTCTCAACAGCCACACTAACCTGCCAGCCAACTGCAGCCTTCCAACATTCCTCATTGAACAGATGTTCCCCTTACCGTTTGACATCTGAGGGTTTCACCTCTACCAGGGCAGTCTGAATCAGTGTGCCAGAGTGCTCAGTTGACAGGAGGGTCTTTACTCTTCAAGGTAAGATCTGCTGCTTGCAAGAGAACCAGCTCTTGTTCATCCATGGGCAGTGGAGCAGGTGTGGGAATTAAAAGGACTTGCGCAAAGCCCCTCTTCTTTTTGCCACAGAACTGATGAACTGACTGTTCTGCTTCTTCTCTCACTCCCAACTAATTTGTTCCTCAGACTGTAGCCTGAGTGATATTTTCAAAGTGGAAATCCATGGATTCATTCAACAAGTCTTTGAGCACCTAGCACACACTGTGCACGGCAGACACATCAGTGAGCAGAGTCTATCCCATAGAGCTCACATAGAAGTAGTGGGATACAGTAAATAAAGACATGTGAGGATGGAAAATGCAGGGCAGGGAATGGGGCGACATGGGGAGGGGAAACTGGGGAGTTTCTCCTATTCATTTAAAGACTAGAACCAAAATTCTGAATAGGCCTGCTGGGATTCTCACGATGTGGCCCAGGCTGCCTTTCCTGGCAGCCTCATCTCATACCGAACATCTTCTCATATCTACAACCAGACAGAGAGGCTTTGCTTCAGAACCTGACATTGACTGTCACACCTCCTGCCATGAGGCCTTTGCATAAGCTGTTCCTTCTGCCTAGAATCTTGTTCCTTTTCCTCCTCCCTTCCCTAGTAAATTCTTCAGGAGATTCATTTGCCACTTTGCTGGGGAAGCCTTCCATGACTCCCTCCTCGCAATGTGCTTTTCCTTCAGAGTGTTTGCCTCATCCTTAACTTACATTCTTGTTATTTGATTAATGTCTGTTTCTTCCACTAAAATGTAAACTCCATGAAGGCAGAGACCATGTATTATTTGGAGAAGTAATCTACTAGGAGTTACATAGATATACAGAATGAATAAAGAAATTATCTAAAGATGTTCCTTATGGACTAAGTGCTCCTCATGACCCTGCTGAGTTTTTATTGAAGTGAAAGTCACATAACCTAAACTTAACCATTTAAAAATGTACAGTGGCATTTAGTATATTTGCAATATTGTGAAATCATCACCTTGATCTAGTTGTAGCATTTTTATCCCAAAGAAAAAAACCCTCCCCACTAAGCAGTCACTCCCTGTTCCCCTCTGCCCCAGCCCCTGGCAACCACTCAGCTGCTTTCTGTCTCTTTGGATTTACCTATTCTGGATATTTTATGAGTGGTGTTATATAATATGTGACTTTTTGTGTCTGGCTTCTTTCACTTAACAGTATTTCTGAGATTGCTTTTCACTGTAGCATGCATTAGAACTTTATTTTTTTTTATGGCTGAATAACATTCCATTGTACTGATATGCCATATTATATTTATCCATTCATCATCTGATGGCCATTTGGGTTTTCTTTTTTTTTTCTCTTTATCTTTTGGAGCCAGGGTCTCGCTCTGCTGTGCAGGGTGTAGTGCAGTAGCACAATCACAGCTCACTTGCAGCCTCAAACTCCTGGGTACAAGTGATCTTCCCATTCAGCTTCCTGAGCAGCTGGGGCTACAGGCACATGTTGCAATGCCTAATTTTTTTATTTCTATTTTTTGTAGAGACAGGTCTCACTATGTTGAACAGGCTGAATTTGACCATTTTCATTTACTTTTTGATGACCATGAATGGTGCTGCTATGACCATTTGCTATGACCATTTCAGACTGTGTGTATGTGATACCTGTTTTTAATTCTTTTGCATGTATACTAACGAGTAGAACTGTGGAGTTACCAGTCATATTATAATTCTGTTTAACTTTCTGAAGCCTTTTGTGTGTGAAGAATAGCTACCTATGTGTGTGCAATTGCTGAAGTTTGCTTCTTTTCCAATATTGTGTGTTGTCAGAACTGCCAGGTCTCCAAGACATGCTCTCGTGTTGCTTTGCCAGGTGGCAGAGTATGTTTAAGCATGTTCTGGAAGATCATTGTGGGTCCCTTGCCTCAGAATCCCATTGGGATGTGTCCTTCACTTCTAGTTATTTTCTCTCTTATTTCCTCCTTCCAATGCATGACCTGCTTTCCATCTAAAAACCAAGAAGCTCCATAGAGGAAACAGGTTTTAAAATTTTATTTTATTTTCCTGAGATGGAGTCTCGCTCTGTCACCCAGGCTGGAGTGCAGTGGTGTAGTCTCTGCTCACTGCAATCTCTGCCTCCTGGGTTCAAGGAATTCCCAAGCTTTATTCTCCCTAGTAGCTGGGACTACAGGCATGGGCCACCATGTCAGGCTGATTTTTGTATTTTTAGTAGAGACGGGGTTTCACCATGTTGGCCGGGCTAATCTCAAACTCCTGGCCTCAAGTGATCAGCCTGCCTCAGCCTCTCAAAGTGCTTGGATTACAGGCATGAGCCGCCACTGTGCCTGGCCAGAAACAGGTTTTAAATGAGCCCTTACAGTAAAAAGTTGCAAGAAAAGTTTTGATAGAAAAAGACATTTTCCCTGGCTCTATTCATTTACTTAGGTGAGCTATTCTTGAAGTTTTATAAATTATTTTGAAAATTATTTAATCTGAGTCAATGCTCTCATCTACATGAGAATGTAGGAATAGTACAGGTTTTATAGAGGTGAATGAGAAACATGGGTAAGAGGTCTAGAGTTATGCCTGGCAGACAGCATGCTTCAACATAAAATACTCATTTGTTATTTTTCTCCAAGCCAAGGTGCTACAGCAGTGAGACAATTTTATATTCATAATTATTTGCTTTAGTCAGTAAATTAATGATTCTTTTCATTTATATGTTCTTTAGTGAGAAGCTATAATCTTCAACAGATCTGTGATTAAAAACTTCCTATGTGTCTCATCACATTTAGACTAAAACCCAAGCTCCAAGCTCCTTCCAAGACTTTCCAGGATTCATGTGATCTGGCTCCTGCCTCCCGCTCCAGCTGTATTCTCAGGCTTCTCCCAATTTCTCATGCTCCAGCCATGCTGACTTGCTGTTCCCATGACCTCAGTTTCTTTCCACTAATTTCCTTAGCATTAGCTGACGACGGGCCTCCAATGTTTTTCCCCAAACTTCTCCGGGCTTCTCTGTTATCAACTTAACTGCTTCCATTCAGACAGACCATTCCTTATGTTTGACATTAAAAACAAAAAGACCTTTTTTTTTTTTTTGTTCACTGCATGATTTTTGTTTTCCTTTCATAAGTGATTATTTGTTTACTTGGCTGTGGTAGGTTCCCACTTTCTAAACCGTGAGCTTCATTAAGCACAAAAAAATCTTGTACTGCTTTTCCCTATACAAAAGAAACTGCTACGAGCCTCCCCTTTGTCAAATGAATAAAGCCATGATTTAGCTTCCATCCCTGGTGCCCAAATTGTCTCCAGTTACTTTATTTCCAATTCCACAGGCAAGTAAAAAATAATGAGAGACAATATAGGTGTGGCTGGCAAGATGGCTGAGTAGGAATAGCCCCGGTCTGCAGCTCCAAGCAAGATCAATGCAGAAGGTGGGTGATTTCTGGATTTCCGACTGAGACTCATCTCACTGAGACTGGTTAGAAAGTGGGTGCAGCCCATGGGGGCTGAGTTGAAGCAGGGTAGGGTGTCACCCCACCTAGGAAGTGCAAGGGGTTGGGGAACCTCCTCCCCTAGCCAAGGGAAGCCGTGATGGACTGTGCATGAAGAATGGTGCATTCTAGCCCAGATACTAGGCTTTTCTTACAGTCTTCACAACCCATAGACCAGGAGATTCCCTCGGGTACCCACACCACCAGGGCCCTGGGTTTCAAGCACAAAAGTGGGTGGCCATTTGGGCAGACACTGAGCTAGCTACAGGAGTTTTTTTTTTCATAACTCAGTGGCACCTGGACCATGAGTGAGACTGAATTGTTCACGCCCTTGGAAAGGGGCTGAAGCCAGGGAGTCAAGTGGTCTAGTTTAGTAGATCTCACTCCCACAAAGCCTAGCAAGCTAAGATACACTGGCTTGAAATCTGGCAGCAAGCACAGCAGGCTCAAGTCGACCTGGGACACTTGAGCTTGGTTGGGGGAGGGGCAGCCACCATTATTGAGACTAGGCAGTTGGGAAAGGGGACTGTGGGCACAGCTTCAGCACTTAAACATTTCTGCCTGCTGTCTCTGAATTGTTCACTCCCCTGGAAAGGGGGCTGAAGCCAGGGAGTCAAGTGGTCTTGTGGAGCTTGAGTAAAACTCCTCCAAGCTAAAGGAGTATGTTCTAACTCAATGCAAAATAGCTAAGAACCTCGAAAAAAGGTTAGATGAATTGCTAACTAGAATAACCAGTTTAGAGAAGAAGATAAATGACCTGATGGAGCTGAAAAACACAGTACAAGAACTTTGTGAAGCATACACAAGTATCAATAGCCAAATTAATCAAGTGGAAGAAAGGGTATCAGAGAGTGAAGATCAACTTAATGAAATGAAGCATGAAGACAAGATTAGAGAAAAAAGAATGAAAAGAAACAAAAAAAGCCTCCAAGGAATATGGGACTATGTGAAAAGACCAAACTTACATTTGATTGGTGTACCTGAAAGTGACAGGGAGAATGGAACCAAGTTGGAAAACACTCTCCAGGATACTATTCAGGAGAACTGCCCCAACCTAGGAAGGCAGGTCAACATTCATATTCAGGAAATACAGAGAACACCACAAAGATGCCCCTCGAGAAGAGCAACCCCAAGACACATAATCGTCAGATTCACCAAGGTTGAAATGAAGGAAAAAATGTTAAGGGCCACCAGAGAGAAAGGTCAGGTAACGCACAAAGGGAAGCCTGTTAGGCTAACAATAGATCTCTGCAGAAACCCTACCGGCCAGAAGAGAGTGGGGACCAATATTCAACTTTCTTAAAAGAATCTTCAACCTAGAATTTCATATCCAGCCAAACTAAGCTTCGTAAGTGAAGGAGAAATAAAATCCTTTACAGACAAGCAAATGCTGAGGGATTTTGTCACCACCATGCCTGCCTTACAAGAGCTACTGAAGGAAGCACTAAATATGGAAAGGAAAAACTGGTACCAGCCACTGCAAAAACATACCAAATTGTAAAGACCATTGACACCATGAAGAAACTACATCAACTAACAGGTAAAATAACCAGCTAGCAACATAATGACAGGATCAAATTCACATATAACAATATTAACCTTAAATGTAATTGGGCTAAATGCCCCAAATAAAAGAGACAGACTGGCACATTGGATAGAGTCAAGACCCATTGGTGTGCTGTATTCAGATCATCTCACATGCAAAGACACACACAGGCTCAAAATAAAGGGATGGAGGAATATTTACCAAGCAAATGGAAAAAAAAAGAAAGAAAAGAAAAGTAGGGGTTGCAATCCAAGTCTATGATAAAACAGACTTTAAACCAACAAAGATCAAAAAAGACAAAGTAGGGCATTGTGAATTGGTAAAAGGATCAATGCAACAAGAAGACTTAACTATCCTAAATATACATGCACCCAATCCAGGAGCACCCAGATTCATAAAGCAAGTTCTTAGAGACCTACAAAGAGACTTAGACTCCCACACAATAACAGTAGGAACTTTAACACCCTACTGGCAATATTAGATCGATAAGACAGAAAATTAACATGGACATTTAGGACTTGAACTTAGCACTGGACCAAAGAATGGAAATCATAAATAGTCTCAGACCACAGTGCAAACAAACTAAAACTCAGGATTAAGAAACTCACTCAAAACCACACAACCACATGGAAACTGAACAACCTGCTCCTGAATGATTACTAGGTAAATAACAAAATTATGGCAAAAATAAATAAGTTGTTGAAACCAATAAGAACAAAGACACAAAATACCAGAATCTCTGGGACACAGCTAAAGCAGTGTTAAGAGGGAAATTTATAGCACTAAATGCTCACAGTAGAAAGTGAGAAAGATCTAAATTTGACACCCTAATATCACAATGACAAGAACTAGAGAAGAAAGAGCAAACAAATTCAAAAGCTAGCAGAAGACAAGAAATAACTAAGATCAGAGCAGAACTGAAGGAGATAGACACACCAAAAAACCCTTCAAAAAATTAATGAATTCAAGAGCTGGTTTTTTGAAAAGATAAACAAAATAGATAGACCACTAGCCAGACTAATAAAGAAGAAAAGAGAGAAGAATCAAGTAACACAATAAAAAAAACAATAAAGGGGTATCACCACTGATCCCACAGATACACAAACTACTACCAGAAAATACTATAAACACCTCTATGCAAATAAACTAGATAATTTACAAGAAATGGATAAATTCCTAAACACATACACTCTCCCAAGACTAAACCAGGAAGAAGTCAAATCCCTGAATAGATCAATAACAAGTTCTGAAACTGAGGGAGTAATTAATAGCCTACCAACCAAAAAAAAGCCCAGGGCCAGCCAGATTCATAGCCAAATTCTACCAGAAGTACAAAGAGAAGCTGGTGCCATTATTTCTGAAACTATTTTAAATAACAGAAAAACAGGGACTCCACCATAACTCATTTTATGAGTCCAGCATCATCCTAATACCAAAACCTGGCAGAGACACAACAACAAAACAACAAAAAAATTTCAGGCCAATATCCCTGATGAACCTGATTTTCCCATGTGAAAATCCTCAATAAAATACTGTCAAACCAAATGCAACAACACATGAAAAAGCTTATTCACCATGATCAAGTCGCCTTCATCCGGGGGATGCAAGGCTGATTAAACATATCCAAATCCATAAACATAATACATCACATAAAGAGAACCAATGACAAAAATTGCATGATTATCTCAATAGATGCAAAAAAGGCTTTTCATAAAATTCAACACCCCTTCATGCTAAAAACTCTCAATAAACTAGGATTGATAGAATGTATCTCAAAATAATAAGAGCTATTTCTGACAAACCCACAACCAATATGATACTGAATGGGCAAAAGCTAGAAGCATTCCCTTTGAAAACCAGCACAAGACAAGGATGCCCTCTCTCACCACTCCTATTCAACATCGTTTTGGAAGTTCTGGCCTGGGCAATCATGCAAGAGAAAGAAATAAAGGGTATCCAAATAGGAAGAAAGGAAGTCACATTGTCTAAGTTTGCAGATGGCATGATTGTATATTTAGAAAACCCCATCATCTAGCCCCAAAACTCCTTAAACTGATAAGCAACTTCCGGCAAGTCTCAAGATACAATATCAATGCGCAAAAATCACAAGCATTCCTATATATCAATAGCAGATAAGCAGAGCCAAATCACGGGTGAACTCCCACTCAAAATTGCTACAAAAAGAATAAAATACCTAGGAATATAGCTTACAAGGGATGTGAAGGACCTCTTCAAGGAGAACTACAAACCATTGCTCAAGGAAGTAAGAGAGGACACAAACAAATGGAAGAATATTCCATGTTCATGGATAGGAAGAATGAATATGGTGAAAATGGCACAACTGCCCAAAGTAATTTATAGATTCAGTGCTATTGCCATCAAGCTACCACTGACTTTCTTCACAGAATTAGAAAAAAACTACTTTATATTTAATATGGAACCAAAAAGAGCCCATATAGCCAAGACAATCCTAAGCAAAAAGAGCAAAGCTGGAGGCATCATGCTTCCTGTCTTCAATCTATACAAGTGTACAGTAACAAAAACAGCATGATACTGGTACCAAAACAGACATATAGACCAATGGAACAGAACAGAGGTCTCAGAATTAACACCACACATCTACAACAATCTGATCTTAGATAAAACTGAGAAAAACAAGTAATGAGGAAAGGATTCCCTATTTAATAAACGGCGTTGGGAAAACTGGCTAGCCATATGCAGAAAACTGAAACTGGAGCCCTTCTTTACGTCTTATAGAAAAATTAACTCAAGATAGATTAAAGACTTAAACATAAGTCCTAAACCATAAAAACCCTAGAGGAAAACCTAGGCAATACCATTCAGGACATAGACAGCGGCAAGTACTTCATGACTAAAACACCAAAAGCAAGGGCAACAAAAGCCAAAATTGACAAATGAGATCTAAGTAAACTAAAGAGCTTCTGCATGGCAAAAGAAGCTATTGTCAGAATGAACAGGCAACCTACAGAATGAGGAAAAAGTTTTGCAATCTGTCCATCTGACAAAGGGCTAATAACCAGAATCAACAAGGAACTTAAATAAATTTACAAGAAAAAAACAACCCCATCAAAAAGTGGGCAAAGGATATTGAACAGACACTTCTCAAAAGAAGACATTTATGCAGCCAACAAACATGAAACAAAGCTCATCAGTGGTCATTAGAGAAACGCAAATTAAAACCACAATAAGGTAACATCTCATGCCAGTTAGAGTGGCAATCATTAAAAAATCAGGAGACAACAATCTGCTGGAGAGCATGTAGAGAAATAGGAATGCTTTCACACTCTTGGTGGGAGTGTAAATTAGTTCAAACATTGTGAAAGACAGTGTGGCGATTCCTCAAGGATCTAGAAATAGAAATACCATTTGACCCAGCAATCCCATTACTGGGTATATTCCCAAAGGATTATAAATCATTCTACTTTAAAGACACATGCCAGCTATAGGTCACAGGGGGATAGAGGCAGCAAACCACATTGCCATGTATATACCTATGCAACAATCATGTATGCTCTGCACATGTACCCCAGAACCTAAAGTACAATAAAAAAAAAAGATACATGAACATGTATGTTTATTGCAACACTATTCACAATAGCAAAGACTTGGAACCCATTCAAATGCCCATCAATGATAGGAAAAAGAAAATGTGGCACATATATACCATGGAGTTCTATGCAGCTATAAAAAAGGATGAGTTCATGTCCTTTGCCGGGACATGGAAGAATCTGGAAATCATCATTCTCAGCAAACTAACACAGGAACAGAAAATCAAACACCACATGTTTTTACTCCCAAGTAGGAGCTGGACAATGAGAACACCTGGACACAGAGAGGGGAACATCACACACTGGGGCCTGCAGGGGGGTTGAGGGACTAAGAGAGGGATAGCATTACAGGAAATGCCTAATGTGATGAGGGGTTAATGGGTGCAGCAAACCACCATGGCACATGTGTTCCTATGTAACAAACCTGCACATTCTGCACATGTATCCCAGAACTTAAAGTATAATTTAAAAAAAGAGAGACAATATAGAAGCATTTCTAATTACACATTTGGAGAGATGCAGCTGCCTTTTAAAGAACTGCTTTGATAATGAAAGTGGGGGAGGTCACAGGTTTTAGTGGGATATGAAAAGAAATACTGTGAGCACCCCGTCCCAGGAAAATGAAATCATAGTGATGTGATAATACCAAATTTTCTAATCTCTATTAAAAATAAGGAAGTGGGGAAAGAAAAATGTAGTCATGTAGAAGGATTTTGGGAGACAGAGTGGTGACAGGAGGAACTACAAAGGGGTGTAAGGAAACTTTAGGGGTGACAGATGTGTTCCTGGTCTTTATTGTGGTGATAGCTTCACAGGGCATGTCTAAGTTACAAATTGTATGTCTTTAATATTTATTATATGCCATTATAGTATAATTTATGCTATTATATGCATCTCTCCCCCAAAAAGGATTTATACTTTTCAGAGAGCATTGTGCTTTTTTCAGTGATATGAGTAATACATGTTCATCACAAATATTTTTTAAAATACAAATAAGCAAAAATAGTTTATTATATGCAATTATAAATTGAGTAAGCTGTTGAAGACTAAAAAATTAGATGACAATGAACAGTAACAGATTTTCTCTGGCTGGGAGGCTCAGGATCTAAGTTCCTGTCAGTGGATATAATGCATCTCACTGATTCTGGGAATTCTCGAATGGGTCACTCTCAAGGTCCTTTTCCCAGAGTGTGGGGCAGTTGCTGTCCAGCAGTCCTCAGTCCACCCTCAAAAGGGCTCCCTTTCCTGGTGGAGCAGATGCAAGGAATCCCCTATCAGCCACTCCAGGGGAAGCCTTCCAGCCTGGACAAGAATGCTGTGGCAGAGGTTGTGTTGTTTTCTTTTTCCTTTTCCCCAAAGCAGTGTGGAGCTCAGACACACAGATCAGTAACTCCTGTAGAAAATCCACCACTTCCCATGCAGCCATCCCAGTCACCTCTTCTGATCCTGCCTTCTGTCTCCCAGCCCTCCCCCAGCTACTGAGTAGTTCTCCAGGTTAGGGACAAAACATCTGTACCTCGTCAATCTTTTTCTTTTCCCATTTTTCTTCATGCACATTTTCTTTCTCCTTTATTCTTGTTCCATTCCCCCTTTAAATATGAAATTAACATTTATTGAATACTGTGGGCCAAACATTTTATTTATTTTATTTAATCCTTAAAACCTGGAACCAACCCAAATGCCCATCAATGATAGACTGGACAGGGAAAATGTGGCACATATACACCATGGAATATTATGCAGCCATCAAAAACGATGAGTTTGTGTCCTTTGTAGGGACATGGATGAACCTGGAAACCAT
>CAUYQU010025926.1:0-13507 GCA_963574635.1 Cheracebus regulus
CCGTGTGGCTCCTCTGCCGGGAATCTCCCAGTCTGTGGGCAACAAAAATTCGTCGGAAAGTGCGGCATCCACTCGTTCTCTGCGCTTTCACTGGGAGCTACATTCCTGAGCTGTTGCTAATCGGCCATCTTGGATCTCTCCACAATAATGTTTTTAAAGTTTGCATGTTAATATCAGTATGCAAATGAAAGCAAATTACCGAGTCTTAGCTGTTCCTATCCTAGCAGGATTTATATTTGACAGCAGAACACAAGCTACAGAATTGCAAAACCTGAAGAGCCTCATCAAAGATCTAAATTAGGATGGCTTTTCTGTGCCTATTTTTATTTTTTAGATAAGAGACTTAGGCAATATGATAACTACTTTGAATTGTATTAAGAGAGTCACCAAAACAGAAACACTGTAGATTTCTTCTACTTTTTCATTCTCTTCTCCTTTCTCCCAATTTTTTAGGTTACTTGGAGAGGGCGATGCTTTACTATGAACTGGAAGACGGGCTGTACACCGCTGGTCCATATTTCTTTGCCAAGGTGACCGGGCAGGGTTGAGAGCAAGTGCCCCCCAGCCCAGGGTGGGGATAAGTGTGGAGAAAACATTGCTATAAGGAAGCCTCTTCTGAATCATGAGGGCATGTGGCCCATGAAGTCGCAGATGCCGCATTTTCTAGGGGAGTTTCAGAGACTCGACCTTTTATTTTAAACATTTACTAAAAGACCAGGACTGTAGATCAGGAATGATAGTTTTGTGGTCAGGAGGAATCTAAAAAAAAGAAGCTCTCATTGTATTTGACCTCTTCAGAGCCTCACTGTGGTCCCCAAGCAGGCCAGGCAGGTATTTCTAGGAAGCAGAGGTTCAGAGAGGCTACGTGGCTCTCCAAGGCTACACAGCTATTTAGTCTGATCAGGAGGAGTAGGGACCTGAAACCAGGTCTTAGGATAGCAGGTACCCACCGCCACCGTGGGAAAACAGGCTGAACTGCCCTAGAGGGAGCCCTTGGCATCTGCAAGAGGGAAGCCAGAACTGAGCTCATGCGCCTGGGTCCCAGCACACCCTTCTGCTGCGGCCTCATCAGGAGGGAAGGGTGCCATGGCGGGCATTGCTACTTTTAAACGTTTATAATAGGCCAGGCCGTGGAGGCTCATGCCTGTCATCCCAGCACTTTGGGAGGCCGAAGTGGGTGGATCACCTGATGTTGGGAGTTCAAGACCAGCCTAGCCAACATGGCAAAACCCTGTCTCTACTAAAAACACAAAAATTAGCCAGGTGTGGTGGTGCATGCCTGTAATCCCCGCTGCTTGGGAGGCTGAGCCAGGAGAATCACTTAAACCCAGGAGGCGGAGGCTGCAGTGAGCCGAGATCACTCCATTGCACTCCAGCCTGGGCAACAAGAGCTAAACTCTGTCTCAAAAAAAAAGTTTATAATAATGGCAGTGAAGGTGCTGGCTTCCCATCCTTGCAAGGCTGTTCTTTGCAGGTCCTCGGGGAGCTTCCGGAGCACTGTGCCTACATCATCATCTATGGGATGCCCACCTACTGGCTGGCCGACCTGAGGCCGGGTCTGCTGCCCTTCCTGCTGCACTTTCTGCTGGTGTGGCTGGTGGTCTTCTGCTGCAGGATTATGGCCCTGGCCTCCGCCGCCATGCTCCCCACCTTCCACATGGCCTCATTCTTCAGCAACGCCCTCTACAACTCCTTCTACCTCACCGGGGGCTTCATGATAACCTTGAGCAGCCTGTGGACGGGTAAGGCCTGCTCCCTGGGCCCAGGCCAGCTTCGGTAGGCCTCATGAGGCTGGATGAAGCCTGCTTTCGTCCAGAGATGGTCACTCGCTATTTAGATCCAACTCGAGGCTGGCCCTTCTGGAAGCAGAAGCCTTTGCCCACTGTCCTGCAGGCAGAAGGAACGATTCCATTAGAGGAGACAGATGCACCTCCTCCTATCCCACAGCTGATACCCAGAAGTCGCCCTCAACTCTCTCCCTCCCTCTCCACATCCACCTGTGAGCCAGGTCGATTCTGCCTCCTGTTTCTCTGAAATGTCTGCTTGGCTGTGTCCCCATCCCTGGACGCAATCGCTGGAGCCTGGGCCACTGCCATAGCCTGGTCTCTGTGACCTGGGCCCCCCACATCCCCCCGACTCAGGCATGCAGACTGAGCTTTCCAAGGGCAAACCCGTGCCCCTCTTTGCTCAAACCCTCCATGGCTGCTCAATCCCTGCGGCCTCCCAGCTTTCTGAAGCCCTCAGCACACCAGACCCTCTCACCTCTGGGTCTGCCCGGCTGCCGTCTCTGGCAATGGCATGCCCCTCCTTCCACAGGCTTCACTTCTGCCAGGCCTTTTCTGATGCACTCAGGCAGGGCTCATTGCCCCCTCCCCCACCCCATACCATGCCACCCCCATAGGATCAGGGCACAGGCTCCATCGTCTCTGGTGTGGGGCTGCTGAGTCTCCTCAGCCCACACACTCCATGAAGCTGCCACATGCAGGATGCCTCAGCAAAGCCCTCTCGAGAACTGCTATGGATCAGACGTGTGGGTGACCCCACGGCCTCTCAGCTTCCTCGGCCCCAGTCCATGTCTCCAGAAGCCTCTCTGCCCTTTTGCCTCTTGACCTCTCTCCCCTCCTTGCTCATCAGAGGACTTGGGCCAGAGCCATCATGGCACTGTCTTAGAGCGTGCGATGTGCCCTTGTGCAGTGGGGGAGACTGTGGGAATGTGGGGAGACCATGGGAATCTGGGGAGACTGTGTGATATGGGGGAGATTCTATCCATATAAAGACCATGAGAATATGAGGAGACAATGAGAACATGGGGAGACCATGGGAATATGGGGAAACTGTGAGAATATAGGGAGACTCTGGGGATATGGGGAGACCATGTCAATATAAAGGAAACTGTGGGAATATGGGGAGAATGTGTGAATATGAGGAGACCAGGGGAATATGGGGAGACTGAGAATATGGGGATACTATGAGAATATGGGAAGACAGTGTAAATATGGGGAGACTGTGAATATGGGGAGACTGCATGAATATGGGGAGACTGGGAATATGGGGAAGCTGTGTGAATATGGGGAGGCTGTGTGAATATGGGGAGACTGTGTGAATATAGGGAGGCTGTGAGAATATGGGGAGACTGCGGGAATATGGGGAGGCTGTGTGAATATGGGGAGACTGTGGGAATATGGGGAGACTGCGTGAATATGGGGAGACTGTGGGAATATGGGGAGACTGTGAATACGGGGGAGACAATACGAAATGGGGAAGCCGTGACAATATGAGGGAGACCTGTGAGTAACGCGGGTCTCTGTCTCCAGTGCCCGCGTGGATCTCCAAAGTGTCCTTCCTGCGGTGGTGTTTTGAAGGGCTGATGAAGATTCAGTTCAGCAACAGAGCTTATAAAATGCCTGTGGGCAACTTCACCATCCCGATCCCAGGAGATAAAGTAAGCGGGGAAGGCCTCGGGTTCTAAATGACTGGAGGTCCAGCTGCCCGTCCTCCTAATGAGCCCACTGCATGTCTGTGTCTCCAGATCCTCAGTGCCATGGAGCTGAACTCGTACCCTCTCTACGCCATCTACCTCATCGTCATTGGCCTCGGCGGTGGCTTCATGGTCCTGTACTACGTGTCCTTAAGGTTCATCAAACAGAAACCAAGTCAAGACTGGTGATTCATGCCGGGCGCCTGCCCACTGGTGGGGGACCCGAGCAGTCCCTTCAACTGCACTCCTTCCTCAGGAGCCCCTTCCTGGGGACAATGAGGACAATGACCCTACAGAAGCTCAGCTACATCCAGCCCACAGTGCTGCAGTGGCACAGATCAGCCACAGGATGGCAGTAGAATAAAGACAGTCGAAAGGGATTTCTGCTCACTGGCAGGAGACTGATGACTGGGAGTGAGAAAACCTGCACTCAGTGGCGCCTACAACGTTGCTAATTTATTTCCTTTTGATATGTGCTTATATAGGCAACTCTATATAGGATGGGAGCAAACTAGGAATAAATTGAGTAGCTAGACTGCAGGAACTGTTAGAACCCAGAGGGAACAGTAACAGTAGCTAGCAGATCTGGCCTCATCTTCCAGGGGCCCACACTTCATGGGAGCCATCATCAATACAGAACGTGACCTAAGATGTACCAGCAAGATACCACCTCTTCTTTTCGTGTGGGATCATGCGCTCCAAAAGCCAAAGTGAACAA
Organism: Cheracebus regulus; assembly: GCA_963574635.1. Classification (NCBI taxonomy): domain Eukaryota; kingdom Metazoa; phylum Chordata; class Mammalia; order Primates; family Pitheciidae; genus Cheracebus; species Cheracebus regulus. The sequence goes on from CAUYQU010025926.1 coordinate 4,197, forward strand.
TTAAAAATTTATTGAGCATCTACTCTGTGGCAGGTACTGTGCAAAACACTTTAGGTGAGCTATCCTTTGAGGTAAGTGGTATCCCACTTTATAGGTGTGAAAACTGAAGCAAAAATTCATTTTTCTAAGGGCACATGGATACTTTCTGGTGGAGTCATGTGGAGGGTCAGAAAAGCCTTTGAGGCCTTTGGAGTTAGAGGACAGAGGGCAAGACCTGAGCCCCTATAAGGCTTAGGAGCTCAGGAAGGCTCCAGAAGACAAATGGGTCCTGTAGAGGCTGTGTTAACTCAGTCAGGCTTCTTAGAGTTGCATTTCACTGACTGATACGGTTTGGCTCTGCGTCCCCACCCAAATCTCACCTTTAATTGTAATAATCCCCACGTGTCAAGGTGGAACCAGGTGGTGATAATTGAATCATAGGGGTGGTTTTCCCCATGCTGTTCACCTGACAGTGAGTTCTCACGAGATCTGATGGTGTGATAAGGGGCTTCCTCCTTCGCTGGGCTCTCATTCTCGCTCCTGCTCCCTTGTGAAGAGGTGTCTTCCACCGTGATTGTAAGTTTCCTGAGGCCTCCCCAGCCATGCTGAACTGTGAGTCAATTAAGCCTCTTTTCTTTATAAATTACTCAGTCTTGGATATTTCTTCATAGCAGTGTGAGAGAGGACGACCCTGCCTGGGTTTCAGGACCAGCCTTGAACCTTTCACAGTGGCCAGAGGATGGGGTGGCACCGGCCCAGGTTGCACGCTTCATGCCTGAGTGTTGGGGACTATCTGACCTAAAACAGGTGCACAGAGGGCAGGAGAGGATGGTCCCAAAGGAAAATTAGAGTTTAGAATCAAAAGAAGGGGAAGATGGGTGTTTGGGAGGCAAATAGCCAATACTTTTTATAGGTTCGCTAGAGCCTTGCTACTCCAAGTATCATCTCTGGGGCAGCAGAATGGGGCCACCTGGAGCTGGTTGGGTAGGTCCCATGAGTCTGAGGCCCCACCTAGGCCCACTGAGTCAGAGTCTGTCTGCATCTTAAGATCCCCTAGTGATCTGTGCACATTCAAGCATGCTGCCCTTTTCCAAAGCACCCACCACACTCAGGATACTTGCATAGTCATGTTGCCACCATCCAACCTGCAGACTTCATTCTTGAGATTCACTGGGTGTTCCTATCATGTCCTCTATAGCAAAAGACTCTAGATCAGAATCAACTCTTGGATCTAGTTCTCAAGTCTCTTTGGTCTCCTTCAGTTCAGAACCATTCATCAACTTTCCTTGACTTTTGTGACCTTGATACTGGATTTTGAAGGCTGTCTCTCAATTTGGGCTTATCTGATGTATTTTCATGATGAAACTCAGGTCACACACCTTGGGCAGGAATACCACAGAAGTGACGTTGTGTTCTACCCAGTGTGATTTCAGTTTGTCCCATACCGACAACATTCGTTTTGATCACTTCATTAAAGGGGTGTGTGCTAGGCTTCTCCACAGCCAAGTTACTATTTTCCCTCCCTTAATAATTAATAAGCATGTTGTAAGTGGCTACTTTGAAACTATGTAAATTGTAAACTTTCCGTTTATTCATTTTAAAATTTTGATCAATGTAAACTTGTGGTTTCCTATTGTTTCTGGTGGATTATAACCTTTTACATTCTGGTGCTCAGCTCGTCCCTGATTTGGCCAGTGGAAACCCTTCAGGCTGGCTTCTGTGTCCGTTTGACATGTCCTCATCATCCTTTGAAGGCCTGAAACAACAAAATGTTACAGGCTCATCTTTTTTTTTTTAAAGACAGTCTCACTCCACAGCCCAGGCTGGAGTGCAATGGTGCGACCTCGGCTCACTGCAACCTATGCCTCCCAGGTTCAAGCGATTCTCTTGCCTCAGCCTCCTAAGTAGTTGAGATTACCAGTGCTTACCACCACACCTGACTAAATTTTGTATTTTTAGTAGAAACAGTGTTTCACCATATTGGCCAGACTGGTCTTGAACTCCTGGGCTCAAGTGATCTGCATGCCTCGGCCTCCCACCACACCTGGCGTCTCAGGCTCATCTTGTATTTACGTATCCCAGCCCTGGAATCAGACGTTTCTCCAGAGAATCTAGGTTCCTTTTAGTGGAAAATGGTATTTAGAAGCCAAGATCTTAGTGATAAGTATGCTTACTTGCTTTTGGAACATCTCTGCTCCCAGGCTGTCTCAGTGAACAGAATTAGGGAGTGTGTTAGGATAAATTACCATGATATGTACCTGTACATGTACATATATACCTAACTACAAATGAGTTTACTCTGATAACATCCAATTCCAATCTAGCATCACAGGGTTGATCCTCGATTCTTCCCTCCTCTCTAAATTGTGAGAAACATGGCTTCCATTATCCTTGCGTTATTTACTCATTTGATTAACCGCCTGCATGTGAGTGATCACTCATCTACACTGCCACGCCTTCCCCTGTGTGGACATCCTGCTCCCCCTGCTTGGGCTCTAAATCCCATGCACAGCTGTCCTGAGTCTGCAGCTGTCCTTCTCGCCCTCCCCTGGCCCACTATAGCTTCCCCCCACCTCCCTGTCACTGTGGTCCTCTAATGGCGTTAGGCCCGAATGAAGAACGGGGAAGGATGAAGAACACATTGGTATTTTTTCTTAACTACCCAGGTAATTCTAATGTGGAATGAGGGTTGACAGCCACTAAGCTATATCACCTGACTTTGTGAGTTCACCACTCGGTCTGCAAAGGGCTTTGGTAACTCAGTGGCTCTGTATGCTGGGCTGCAGGGGAAAGGGGCAAAATGCAAAGGCAGGAGAGATGGAGAAGCTACAGCAGCTGCCATTTATTTGTGTTTTTTTCCTGTGGTGGTGGTTCTCCACCCTGGGTGCTCATGCTCGAGCTTTAACAAAGGCCAATGTGGACCCACTGCCCAGAGATTCTGATTGCATGGGTCTGTTTTGTTGAAAATGCTCTTCAAGGCATTGTGAGGCCAGGGAAGCAAAGAACCAAGGCTTTAGAGGTACGCATGTTGTTCTGAGGGAACGTGTTCTCTTTCCAGGTCCACAAGGGGGCGTAGTTTTAAGGGCAAGAACTTCCCCGCACCATGTGCCCCCCCATCTCTCTCTCCATCCAGGATATTTAACGTCTGTTTTAAATTTTCATGGGCGCGAGAGGAATCAAAAGTCCGTCACTCCAGTGGAAGTTCAAAGGAACGCCTTTCATTGGCCAGAGGTCTTGGAGAAAGTAGGGGTTCCTCCCAGGTTAAAAGTTAAAAGTCCCCTTCTTTCACACCCCTTCAGACTCCATGTTTGGATCCCCTTACACACACACACACACACACACACACACACACACGCACATTCCCTCTCTCCCTCTTCCCCCCACCCCCACCCCCCGGAAGTTTTCTTTCTTTTTTTTATCTTTCTCTACCTAAATAAAATCACTTCTCTACAACACTGTTTGGGGTCCGGTATTTACTTTGCGAGTGCACCTGGTCCCCAGAGAGCAGGAGACCAAGAACCTTGGAGAAATGTCCTCTCGGGAGCTAAGGGCTCCCCTGAACCCCAACAGTTTAGTGAGCCCTGCCCTGCATTGAAAAGGGTAGAGATTTGTTTATTTGTCTTTATTTTGAGATGGAGTTTTGCTCTTGTTGCCCAGGCTGGAGTGCAATGGCGCGATCTCTGCTCACTGCAACCTCCGTCTCCAGGTTCAAACAATTCTCTTGCCTCAGCCTCCCCAGTAGCTGGGATTACAGGCATGCGCCACCACGGCTGGCTAATTTTTTGTATTTTTAGTACAGACAGAGTTTCTCCATGTTGGTCAGGCTGGTCTTGAACTCCTGACCTCAGGTGATCCACCCTCCTCGGCCTCCCAAAGTGCTGGGATTACAGGCATAAGCCACCGCACTCGGCCTACTTGTTATTGAAAGCATGGCTTGCAAAGTTTTCCTGTTAAGACTCAGATAGTAAATATTTCAGACTTTGTGGGCCATATAGCTGCTGCTGCAGTTACTTAAGTCTGTTACAGTGGGAGAGCAGCCGTAGACTATAGTAACGTACAGGTGGTGTGGCTGTTCTTCTAAAGAAATATTACAAAAACAGGCAGGTTGCTAGATTTGACCTGAGGCTGTAGTTTGCAGAGCCTTGGCAAAGCTTTTCAAATTTGCATTTTAAACCCTCCAATTTCAAGTTATGCTATTGGGGAATTTTAACAGAAAATAATCACCAATATTGGCTCAAATATTTCCTGATTTAAAAATCTCTTGTTCCTATAAAGAATATATAAGATGTAATCTTGCCCTGGGTGAAACCAGTCTACGGAGGTAGATCTAGCATTTGCTTTTGTTTTCTTCTCTTCAATTCTTGTCTTGATCCCAAATTAAACAACTAGCAGCAAAGATATTTAAATCTATGTCAAATCCAAGTGTTAACAGGCCTGGGGCCAGCTGTTTTACATAGTGGCTTGGCACAGTGTGCAAACCAGTCTCCTTTGAGCCTAACTGGCCTTGGCGTCTGGAGAACCAAACCGGCCCTGAGGAAGTGCACAAGAGACTGGAATGCAGGAAAAGTGATGAAATATTTTGTTGGTTGGCCTTGGCTTGTTTGCAAAATATATCCAATGCTCACACCTGAGAGACAACAGAAATCCTTATGTGCAAATAGTCTGCACTAGATAATTCAAATTTCAAGTCATCTGTCATTTGTACTTGATAATGATTTGTTCTTGAATTTAAGTGGCCTGGGTATAGGCAACATCCCCTGTCTGTATCACATGGGCTCTGCCTGGGGCAGCTTCAGCAGGGGAGGCAGGCAGGCAGATGGAGCATAGCCCATTTTCTGATGGTGCACTAGGAACAGCAGCACATGTGTTGTTAGCAGCTAATAATTAAAATAATGTCTAAGCAGCGGGTTGAGATTTTTAAACACATACCAACTCAAAAACACTTCTCTGCTTTCTATGTAATAGTGCTCACATCATTTGTATGATTGTCTTGTCTCTTTAAAATTGGAAATATTCTTGTTTCCCCAAACTGCTAATAAGCTCTACTGACCAATGCTAAAAATAAAGCTCTTTCAGCTGGGTATGGCGGCTCACGCCTGTAATCCCAGCACTTTGGGAGGGCAATGTGAGCGGATCATGAGGTCAGGACTTCGAGACTAGCCTGGCCAATATGGTGAAAACCTGTTTCTACTAAAAAAATCCAAAAAATTAGCCAGGTGTGGTGGTGGGTGTCTGTAGTCTCAGCTACTCAGGAGGCTGAGGCAGGAGAATCACTTGAACCCAGGAGGTAGAGGTTGCAGCAAGCCAAGATGGCACCACTGTACTCCAGCCTGGGCAACAGAGTGAGACTCTGTCTCAAAAAAAAAAAAAAGAAAAGGCTCTTTGGCTGGGTGCAATGCCTCATGCCTGTAATCCCAGCACTTTGGGAGGCTGAGGTAGGTGGCACACTTGAGGTCAGGAGTTCAAGACCAGCCTGGCCAACATGGTGGAACCCCGTCTCTACTAAAAATACAAAATTTGCCAGGTGTGGTGGCACAGGCCTGTAATCCCAGCTACTTGGGAGGCTGAGGCAGGAGAATCGCTTGAACTCGGGAGGCGGAGGTTGTGGTGAGCCAAGATTGTACCACTACACTCTAGCCTGGGCAACAAGAGTGAAACTCTGTCTCAAAAAAAAAAAAAAAAAAAAAAGGGAAAAGCTTTATTTTTGTTGATTCTGTTGTTCTGCTATTGCACAGAATCCCTGCACTGTGCTTGGACTCAGCTTGAGGTTGTCTTAGTTTCACAGGCCTCCTCCCTGGCAGTAAACTTGAAAATCTTTTTATGTGGGGACTCAGGTTTCGAAGGACTTCTGGGGCCTCAACCCCCCGGGTCCTAACTCGAAGCTACAGAGTTGACTAGAAGTCCTGTAAGAAGACCAGCATGTGGGACAAAACCCTCCAAAGCACACAAATCATCCATCTCAGAAGGAGCACGACTTGGAAAGGGGAAGGACATGGTGTTGTGCTCATTGGTTGACTCATTCAGTGGTGCCTACCAGGTGCCCATCATGCCAAGCTCTTTTTTTCTTCTTTTTTGAGACACAGTCTCACTCTGTTGCCAGGCTGGAGTGCAGTGGCACAATCTCGGCTCGCTGCAACCTCCGCCTCCCAGGTATAAGCGATTCTCCTGCCTAGCCTCCCGAGTAGCTGGGACTTACAGGCGTGCGCCACCACACCCGCCTAATTTTTGTATTTTTAGTAGATACAGGGTTTCACCATGGTGACCAGGATGGTCTTGATCTCTTGACCTCATGTTCTGCCCGCCTTGGCCTCCCAAAGTGCTAGGATTATAGGCTGAGCCCAGCTGTCAAGCTTTTCTAATTGGCAGGTCTGCAGAGTGCTGGAAGAAGAGCTCACCTCCTCGAGGAGGAAACAGACAAAAACAAATAATGGGACTGTCATAGCAAGTGTACATCCAAGCCTGGGTTGGTAAAGATGCTACTTTAGAGAACTCTCTGAGGATAGATCTCAACAGCCAACCACTGTCCAAATGACTTTGCAAGGGCAGGAAGAGATCAACACGGAGGCTGGCTGAATACTTTTGCTTTACCTGGACCTGATGATTTTTTTTTTCCTCCATGTGGAAAAGAAAAACATAAGTGCTTATTTTCGATTTGCTAATGCAGCTTTTCTTTATTTGTACTAAGACTGCATAATGTGGGCTTTGTAAAGTCCACGGGCCTGAAAGCAGGATACATTTCTAATGGCAACACTCCCATGCATGATTGTACAACAGCAAAGGATAAATTACCATGATTTTGTACTCCCTGCAGCTATTAGTTCAGCCCTACTTCAGGAATGTTGCTTTTAGTTATAGAAATTCTACAAATATCGGTTCATCAGAAAGACAAATATTAAGTGAAAATTGTGCTCAAGGACATGAGAAAAAGTGTGCAGAGTACACACACTACAGACTTGAGAAATCATTTGTCCTGAGAACAATTTGCAATATAAAGCTTGCTTAATAATTTACTGTAACTCGTAATCTCAGCGATTATGCCAGGCACTGGATATTTGATTAAATGGAAGAAAATAGGCTTACAGTGTAAGGTGTCTGGAAATCGGGAGTACTTGAATTAATGTGAAGGTTTTTTTTTTTTTCTAGAATATTCTTAGTTTCAATTCTGATTTGACTTTTAACTGACTTGTATTCTCATAGGAAGTAAATGATCGTAGTCAGAGTCCTAGCCATGCAACTTATCAAGTTGATTCTGGGCAAATTCCCTGCTGTGAGCCTAGGTTTCTCATGGTGAATTCTCATTGCGAGGGCTGCCTGACCCATAGGAGTAGGTGCAGCGTTTGGAACCCACAGAACTGATAGAGACAGCTTGATTTACTGTGAGCCTGCAGCCAGGATCATGCTAGGTCTGGGGAGATGCAATGAGACCAAGAACTGGTCCCTACGGAGTTCATAGTCTGTGTGGAAGACAGTATGTGTGATACCTGCTCTACTCAAGCAGCCGTGGGCGCCCTGGAGAGGGAACAATGTGCTGAGAGAGAGGGACCCAAGGGGCAGAGGTGACACTGATGGTGATCTCAGCGTGCAGGTGGTGAAGGCGGCCTGTGTGGGAGGTGGGTGGGCCCCAGCCATCTATGGGGATGTAAAATGCTCTGACACAGAACCTCCCTTCATTTTAGGTGTCAATTTACCACACACCCAAGCTCCATCTTCTAATTTTTGCCAAATTTGTCCCACAGAGTTCTCGAATATCTGCTTGTCCTTAAAACAGATAAGCAGTGACTTTGTCAGTTGTCCACATACAACCTATAGGCCATTTAACAAAGAAATTCTGACCATAGCAGAGGTCCCCACCTAAGTTTTAAATTTATAATTTTAAGACTGAAGTCTTTTGAAATGGCTTAAAGCACTTATGCAAACATTTGGTAAGATAAAAATGAAGATGCCAGACAGGTACAGGGGCTCATGCCTGTAATCTCAACATTCTGGGAGGCCGAGGTGGGCGAATTGCTTGAGCCCAGGAGTTCATGACCAGCCTGGGCAACTGGACAAAACCCTGTTTTTCCTTTTTTTTATTGTACTTTAGGTTCTGGGGGTACATGTGCAGATCATATAGGATTGTTGCATAGGTACACACATGGCAATGTGGTTTGCTGCCTCCATCCCCTGTCACCTACATCTGGCATTTCTCCCCATGTTATCCTTCCCCGACCTCTCCCCCACCCCACCCTGCTGTCCTTCCCTTGGCCCCCCCAACACCCCAGTGTGTGATGCTCCCCTCCCTGTGTCCATGTGTTCTCATTGTTCAACACCTGCCTATAAGTGAGAAAATGTGGTGTTTGATTTTCTGTTCTTGTGTCAGTTTGCTGAGAATGATGGTTTCCAGATTCATCCATGTCCCTACAAAGGACACAAACTCATCATTTTTATGGCTGCATAGTATTCCATGGTATATATGTGCCACGTTTTCCTTGTCCAGTCTATTGTTGATGGGCATTTGAGTTGGTTCCAGGTCTTTGCTATTGTAAACAGTGCCGCTATGAACATACATGTTCATGTGTCTTTATAATAGAATGATTTATAATCCTTTGGGTATATACCCAGTAATGGGATTGCTGGATCAAATGGAATTTCTCTTTCTAGGCCCTTGAGGAAGTGTCACACTGTCTTCCACAATGGTTGAACTAGTTTACACTCCCACCAACAGTGTAAAAGTGTTCCTATTTCTCCACATCCTCTCCAGCATCTGTTGTCTCCAGATTTTTTAATCATCGCCATTCTAACTGGTGTAAGGTGGTATCTCAATGTGGTTTTGATTTGCATTTCTCTAATAATCAGTGATGATGAGCATTTTTTCATGTGTTTGCTGGCCTCATATATGTCTTCTTTTGAAAAGTGTCTGTTCATATCCTTCACCCTCTTTTGGATGGGATTGTTTTTTTCTTGTAAATCTGTTTTAGTTCTTTGTAGATTCTGGATATTAGCCCTTTGTCAGCTGGGTAGATTGCAAAATTTTTTTTCCCATTCTATTGGTTGCTGGTTCACTCTAATGATTGTTTCTTTTGCTGTACAGAAGCTCTTGAGTTTAATTAGGTCCCATTTGTCTATTTTGGCTTTTGTTGCCATTGCTTTTGGTGTTTTGGTCATGAAGTCCTTGCCTATGCCTATGTCCTGAATGGTTTTGTCTAGGTTTTCTTCTAGGGTTTTTATGGTGTTAGGTCTTATGTTTAAGTCTTTAATCCATCTGGAGTTAATTTTAGTGTAAGGTGTTAGGCAGGGGTCCAGTTTCTGCTTTCTGCACATGGCTAGCCAGTTTTCCCAACACCATTTATTAA